>JAKZAP010000181.1:0-69145 GCA_023053575.1 Branchinecta lynchi | reverse complement strand
CCTAACCTAACCTAACCTAACCTAACCTAACCTAACCTAACCTAACCTAACCTAACCTAACCTAACCTAACCTAACCTAACCTAACCTAACCTAACCTAACCTAACCTAACCTAACCTAACCTAACCTAACCTAACCTAACCTAACCTAACCTAACCTAACCTAACCTAACCTAACCTAACCTAACCTAACCTAACCTAACCTAACCTAACCTAACCTAACCTAACCTAACCTAACCTAACCTAACCTAACCTAACCTAACCTAACCTAACCTAACCTAACCTAACCTAACCTAACCTAACCTAACCTAACCTAACCTAACCTAACCTAACCTAACCTAACCTAACCTAACCTAACCTAACCTAACCTAACCTAACCTAACCTAACCTAACCTAACCTAACCTAACCTAACCTAACCTAACCTAACCTAACCTAACCTAACCTAACCTAACCTAACCTAACCTAACCTAACCTAACCTAACCTAACCTAACCTAACCTAACCTAACCTAACCTAACCTAACCTAACCTAACCTAACCTAACCTAACCTAACCTAACCTAACCTAACCTAACCTAACCTAACCTAACCTAACCTAACCTAACCTAACCTAACCTAACCTAACCTAACCTAACCTAACCTAACCTAACCTAACCTAACTAACCTAACCTAACCTAACCTAACCTAACCTAACCTAACCTAACCTAACCTAACCTAACCTAACCTAACCTAACCTAACCTAACCTAACCTAACCTAACCTAACCTAACCTAACCTAACCTAACCTAACCTAACCTAACCTAACCTAACCTAACCTAACCTAACCTAACCTAACCTAACCTAACCTAACCTAACCTAACCTAACCTAACCTAACCTAACCTAACCTAACCTAACCTAACCTAACCTAACCTAACCTAACCTAACCTAACCTAACCTAACCTAACCTAACCTAACCTAACCTAACCTAACCTAACCTAACCTAACCTAACCTAACCTAACCTAACCTAACCTAACCTAACCTAACCTAACCTAACCTAACCTAACCTAACCTAACCTAACCTAACCTAACCTAACCTAACCTAACCTAACCTAACCTAACCTAACCTAACCTAACCTAACCTAACCTAACCTAACCTAACCTAACCTAACCTAACCTAACCTAACCTAACCTAACCTAACCTAACCTAACCTAACCTAACCTAACCTAACCTAACCTAACCTAACCTAACCTAACCTAACCTAACCTAACCTAACCTAACCTAACCTAACCTAACCTAACCTAACCTAACCTAACCTAACCTAACCTAACCTAACCTAACCTAACCTAACCTAACCTAACCTAACCTAACCTAACCTAACCTAACCTAACCTAACCTAACCTAACCTAACCTAACCTAACCTAACCTAACCTAACCTAACCTAACCTAACCTAACCTAACCTAACCTAACCTAACCTAACCTAACCTAACCTAACCTAACCTAACCTAACCTAACCTAACCTAACCTAACCTAACCTAACCTAACCTAACCTAACCTAACCTAACCTAACCTAACCTAACCTAACCTAACCTAACCTAACCTAACCTAACCTAACCTAACCTAACCTAACCTAACCTAACCTAACCTAACCTAACCTAACCTAACCTAACCTAACCTAACCTAACCTAACCTAACCTGACTAGCACAATGGATTTCGCTCAACTTTTGAGCTGTTAGGCGGTGTTGAGTTCGAAAAACTCAACTGTTGAATTTTCCGAATTGTTAGGCCGAGTACAGGTAAATCTTGACAGCTCTCCCAAAAAGCGTTCCATAGTTTGGAGACCATAGTTTTGGAAATTTGAAGAACAGAGATTCCTTCAACGACCTGAAGATGGCGTATGCGTTAAGAATTTGGGAAAGTGTTCTTTTTTGGACTAACAGTTGAGTTTCGGAAATAAAAATAAATGAGAATAGACAATTAGGCTATAGACACTTAGGCTAGTGACTCGAAGGGGTGAGGTGAGAAGGAGGAGAAGGGGTGTTGGAGGGAGGCGGAGGTTAGGTGGAGGTGAGCTTCAAATGTTAGCCTAACAGCCTAACTGTTGAGTTTAAAACGAAATATGTTTCGGAAATAAAAATAGATGAGAATAGACAATTAGGCTATAGACACTTAGGCGAGTGACTCGAAGGGGTGAGGTGAGAAGGAGGAGATGGGGTGTTGGAGGGAGGCGGAGGTTAGGTGGAGGTGAGCTTCAAATGTTAGCCTAACAGCCTAACAGTTGAGTTTAAAACGAAATATTATAATTTTCATTTTTATTGGATATTCCGCAAAGATCAGTTACAACTCGACTATTTTAGCTATAATTAGGTTTTTGATTTAAAACTTGACTTCTCCTAGACACTTTAAAATGCACATCTTTACTAAAAAGCGTAAAAAGAGGGTTCAAAATTCACTTGCAGGAAAAATATTTGAGGTCAAAATGATTATTTTTCCCTTTTGAACAACATTTGAAAAGAAATCATTTGTACTTTAATAATTTGTTTATTGAACTTTTTAACTCAACAGTTGAGTTGAACCTCAACAGTTGAGTTGTAACTCAACAGTTTAGTTGGAGATTTCAACTGTCAGTGTTGGAGGGAGGCGGAGGTTAGGTGGAGGTGAGCTTCAAATGTTAGCCTAACAGCCTAACAGTTGAGTTTAAAACGAAATATTATTATTTTCATTTTTATTGGATATTCCGCAAAGTTCAGTTACAACTCGACTATTTTAGCTATAATTAGGCTTTTGATTTAATACTTGACTGCTCCTAGACACTTTAAAATGCACATCTTTACTAAAAAGCGTAAAAAGAGGGTTCAAAATTCATTTGCAGGAAAAATATTTCAGGTCAGAATGATTATTTTTCCCTTTTGAACATCGTTTGAAAAGAAATCATTTTTACTTTAAAAAACCATTTATGGAAAAGTTGAGTGTAGCTCAACAGTTGAATTGTAACTGAAAAGTTGAGTTTTAACTCAACAATTGATTTGTATCTCAAAAATTGTTGTGTAACTCATCAATGGTCCCAGAATCGGATATCTTCCGACTCAACTGTTAGGATCAGAATCGGATTCCTTGAGCTGTAGCTCAAAGGTTGAGTTGGAAATCAACAGTTGAGCAGTAACTTAACAGTTGAGTTGGAACCCAACAGTTGAGCTGTAACTCAAAAGTTGAGTTCTAACTGAACAGTTGAGCTGCAACTCAACAGTTGAGTTGTAACTGAACAGTGTAGTTGAAGATTAGATTGATTTTAACTGTTAGGCTAACAGCTTAACTGTTGGGTTAAAAGAAAACGACTACCGTGGCCGGAAAAGTAGGGTTAAATGTTCAGTCTGGTGTTAATACTTGGCAGCTCCTAGACTCTTTAAAATGCACATATTTTCTAATAAGCGTAAAAAGAGGGTTCAAATTCATTTGCAGGAAAAACACTTGAGGTCAAACTTATTATTTTTCTCTTTTGAACATAATTGGAAAAGAAATCATTTGTACTTTAAGAAAATAATTGTAGGGGAAAAGTTGAGTTGTAACTCAACAGTTGAGTTGTAACTTTTCAGTTGAGGTGGAAAACAACAGTTGAGCTGTAACTCAACTGAACAGTTGAGCTGCAACTCAACAGTTTAGTTGTAACTGAACAGTTTAGTTGGAGATTAGATTGAATTTAACTGTTAGGCTAACAACTTAACTGTTGGGTTAAAAGAAAACGACTAGCGTGGCCGGAAAAGGAGGCCTAACCGTTCAGTCTTGGGTTACTACTTGACAGCTCCTAGACACTTTATAATCCAAATATTTACTAAAAAGCGTAAAAAGAGGGTTCAAAAACTAAAAAGTTGAGTTTTAACTCAACAATTGATTTGTATCTCAAAAATTGTTGTGTAACTCCTCAGTGGGCCCAGAATCAGATGTCTTTCGACTCAACTGTTAGGATCAGTTTTAATATCTCAACAGGTATTACCGGTTATGCTGTATCAGAATCAGATCCCTTGAGCTGTAGCTCAAAGGTTGAGTTGGAACTCAACAGTTGAGCAGTAACTTAACAGTTGAGTTGGAACCCAACATTTGAGCTGTAACTCAACAGTTGAGCTGGAACTGAAGCAACTCAACAGTTGAGTTGTAACTGAACAGTGTAGTTTAGGCTAACAGCTTAACTGTTGGGTTAAAAGAAAACAACTAGCGTGGCCGGAAAAGGAGGGCTAACCGTTCAGTCTGGGGTTAATACGTGGCAGCTCCTAGACTCTTTAAAATGCACGAATTTACTAAAAAGCGTAAAAAGAGGGTTCAAATTCATTTGTAGGAAAAACATTTGAGGTCAAAATTATTATTTTCCTCTTTTGAACATAACTGGAAAAGAAATCATTTGTACTTTAAGAAAATAATTGTAGGGGAAAAGTTGAGTTGTAACTCAACAGTTGAGTTGTAACTCAAAAGTTGAGTTTTAACTCAACAATTGATTTGTATCTCAAATTTTGTTGTGTAACTCCTCAGTGGTCCCAGAATCAGATCTCTTTCGACTCAACTGTTAGGATCAGTTTTAATATCTCTACAGGTATGACCGGTTATGTTTGTATCAGAATCAGATACCTTGAGCTGTAGCTCAAAGGTTGAGTTGGAACTCAACAGTTGAGCAGTAACTTAACAGTTGAGTTGGAACCCAACAGTTGAGTTCTAACTGAACAGTTGAGCTGCAACTCAATAGTTGAGTTTTAACTGAACAGTGTAATTGAAGCGTAGATTGAGTTTAACTGTTGAGTTTAACTCAATAGTTGAGTTGTAACTTTACAGTTGAGGTGGAAAACAACAGTTGAGTTGTAACTCAACTGAACAGTTGAGCTGCAACTCAACAGTTGAGTTGTAACTGAACAGTTGAGCTGCAACTCAACAGTTGAGTTGTAACTGAACAGTTTAGTTGGAGATTAGATTGAATTTAACTGTTAGGCTAAAAACTTAACTGTTGGGTTAAAAGAAAACGACTAGCGTAATCAGATCCCTTTCGACTTAACTGTTAGGATCGGTTGTAATACTTCAGCAGTGGGCACAGAACCAGTTTCCTTGAGCTGTAGCTGAAAGGTTGAGTTGGAACTCAACAGCTGGGTTGTTAGAATTAATGAATGAATGAATATGAATGAATGAATACTTTAATTCAGCAAATTGTCATAAACGAAAAAGAAAACACACAGAAAAGAAAACAACAACAACAATTAAATCATGCAGTATGTTCCTGCTGTTGCGTTGCAGCAAGAAAAGAGTGCCATACAGGCAGGCATTGAAAAATTTCATAACCTCCATCTTTGAATGCAAAAGACGGCACAGAAGGGCCGATCTAGCCTTACGGCGAATTTCATCTAAAGTGAGGCATTTCCTCGAAACGAGCTCCGAACAAACACTACAGATATATGGTAGCTTCCAAATCAATTGCTGAGTTACTTCCAATGCCGGAACACACGGTTGAAAATGTTTTGTTAACAAGCAAACAGTTGAGTTTGAAAAGAAATATTATTCTTAGTTATAGTACTTCAACAGTGGGCCCAGAATCAGTTCCCTTGAGCTCTAGCTCAAAGGTTGAGTTGTAACTCAACAGTTGAGCTGTAACTCAAAGGTTGAGTTGTAACTCAACAGTTGAGTTGAGACTCAACAGTTGAGTTGAGACTCAACAGTTTAGTTGGAGATTAGATGGAGTTCAACTGTTAGGCTAGCAGCTTAACTGTTGTGTTCAAATAAAATGACTAGCGTGGTCGGAAAGGAGGGCTAACCGTTCAGTCTGGGATAGACGGAGGTTAGGTGTAGGTTTAAGTGTTAGACTAACAACCTAACAGTTGAGTTTAGAAAGAAATATTATTATTTTCCTTTTTATGTGATATTCCGCAAAGATCAGTGATAAGTCGGCTTTTCAGTTATTGTTAGGCTGTTGATTTAATACATGACTGCTCCTAGACCCTTTCAAAGAAACATCTTTACTTAAAAGAGGGTTCAAAATTCATTTGCAGGAAAAATAACGATATAACATTTGACAGCCTGTGTCATTTCTGATCTTCTGACCCAGTTTCACTATTAAAAGCCAATGCATAACAAAGTTATGAATTTTGCACAGTCAGTACGTCTCAATAAGATCTATCGAAAGGAGTAATAATTTCTGAATATCTATTTCGACTCAACTGTAATCAGTTATAATACCTCAACAATAGTCCCAGAATCAGTTCCCTTGAGCTGTGGCTCAAAGGTTGAGTTGTAACTCAACAGTTTAGTTGAGACTCCACAGGTTAGTTGGAGATTAGATGGAGTTCAACTGTTAGGCTAGCAGCTTAACTGCTGTGTTAAAATTAAATGACTAGCGTGGTCAGAAAGGAGGGCTAAACGTTCAGTCTGGGATGTTCGAGCGAGACAGAGTTGTTATGATGTTTGAAAGGGGGGAGAAAACCCAAATCCCGATTCTTACATCATTTTTAAGATGATGGACGAGTGGAGGCGAGGTTTAAAGAAGAAAGGCTCCTGGGGTGTGGGCTGAAGACATTCTGACACCGTAGGTGCCCACTAAACCCAGGACCAGTCAGGGAACCGGACGAAAGACACAAGGGGAAACTCGGGGAATTCTATAGCTCAGCCGCAGTCAATCCAGAAATCCCTAATCAAGCTGGTTCACACATCCTAGCGAAGCTGGAATTCACATATCCAGTCAAGCCCGAGGCCTACTAGCCGAGATGGACCATAACGTCTATAGTTAATTTATCGTATGCAAAGCGTGTACAAAGTGGACATAAATAATATATAACACTAATGGTCCCTAACTAAATATATAAACAACTCTTACCATAAATTATAATATAGAGAGGTCCTGCTTGGACCAAGAATGAAAGAGAACTATTCTGGCTGCCACTCATTCCGGAGCCAAAATAGTTAGAAATGAAATGGATCAAAGCCTGGCCTCGGATTAGCGAGCAGCTAACTGGAGCTAGTGGCTAAAGACCGAGTGACCTATTGTCGCGAATCCGGAAAATTAATGATGGTGATGAAAACCGAAGAGATATATAGAAAAGTAGGCGATAGAGGGAGGGAACAACTAGGAGGACTATTGCAGAGCAAAGTGCTATGGGATGTCTCCATAACAGAGGTTAGGTGTAGGTTCAAGTGTTAGCCTAACAACCTAACAGTTGAGTTTAGAAAGAAATATTATTATTTTTCTTTATATGTGATATTCCGCAAAGATAAGTGATAAGTCGTCTTTTTCAGTTATTGTTAGGTTGTTGATTTAATACTTGACTGCTCCTAGACCCTTTCAAAGAAACATCTTTCATAAAAAGAGGGTTCAAAATTCATTTGCAGGAAAAATAACGATATACAATTTGATAGCCTATGTCATTTCTCATCTTCTGACCAAGTTTCACTATTGAAAGCCAATACATAACGAAGTTATGAATTTTCTGTTTTTTTAACTTTCCCGGTACCCGAAAGGGTAAAATGGAAAAAAATCGTTGAACCGAGGTTTTAAGTCCGATTACAATGAGATTTGCACAGTCACTACATCTAAATAAGATCTATCGAAAAGAGTAATATTTTCTGGATATCCATTTCGACTCAACTGTAATCAGTTATAATACCTCAACAATGGTCCCAGAATCAGTTCCCTTGAGCTGTAGCTCAAAGGTTAACAGAACGTTAACGAAAAAGTTGCATGTAATACTATGTAATAGCAAAGAATACTATCATTTAATGTGCCTCAGACGGGTCCAATCTTATGTAGTAGTATCCTGTAGCATTCTGTCTTGCCATAGTAGCAATTTTTAATATTTACGTAACACAGCCTGCGTTCCGGGTCCCACGATCCGACGTTCGGCTAGTAGTTAGCCTAACAAACGCTCCGGGTTTTCCAATCCGACGTATACAGCCTGCGTTCCGGGTCTCACGATCCGACGTTCGGCTAAGTAGTTATTTTGTCGCAGATTAATTGCGTTCCGGGTCTAACAATCCGACGCAACGTAATTAGAAAAGTAGATAACTGCATCCCGGGTCTAACGATCCGACGCAAACGTAGATTAAATGCGTTCCGGGTCTAACAATCCGACGCAACGTAGTTAGATACAGAGGTCAACTGCGTTCCGGGTCTAGCAATCCGACGCAACGTAGATTCACTGCGTTCCGAGTCTAAAAATCCGACGATTTCAAATATAGGCTAGCTTAGTTCCAACAAATTTTGGTCACGGGTCCCTGAGATCCGACGCGCATGAGCAATTACGAAGAGAAGTACAGAAAACGGAGAAACCCGCCGTTGAAAACACTGTCCGATCTTGAACACGAACTATGAGACAGTGGCATATGCGGTGACTGTGATTCTGGCTTTTCAGTGGTAGCTCAGCAACCTAAACGAGATTCTAGCGATCTGCTTGGGGTCTCTTCTCAACAACAAACCAATTTAGCCTCCGAAGACCACACGCCACTAGGCTCATCCGAAAGCCTACCAACAAAGGACCTAGCTCCTCAAGTTTCAACAGGCTCAATCGTCAGCCTATCTACTCAGTGCCAAAATTCTCTACAATCCGAATTACAGGCAGCTCTTGAAATTTCACTTTCTGCACAGCAATTCGCCGAGTTACTAGCTGCTATTACAAACAGCCAAGCCAAAAACTTCCACATGGCAAGTTACCGCGAAGGTGATGACATAGAAGCGTACCTAAACACATTCGAGAGGACTCCGACTGCGTGTAACCTTCCTGCTGATGCCTGGGTAACACGTCTCGTATCCAACCTTTCAGGGAAGGCACTTCAAGCATACAATGCTATTCCTGTAGCATCGGGTTCAGATTTCGCAGTGGTTAAAGCGGCCATCCTGAAGAAATTTGACATCAGTCCCGAATCCTACAGAAGATGCTTACGAAACGCCACAAAGCACCAAACTGAGTCGTACAGAGAGTTTACCGACCAAATCGAGATATACACCCGCCGATGGTTAAATCTTACCGATTACGAGTCCGTGACAGATGTTACGATTTTACGAGGCATGATAGGGAACGTCATAGAATCCCTTATTGTGGAACAGTTCGTCTAGAGCACCGACAGCGAACTTCAGATATTTCTCCGCCAAAACGGGGTTAAGACAGTAGCAACTTGCATTGCTACTACGGACAACTGGAACGGCGAGCAGAAACTGAAGGCCAGCTCAAGCTCAACAAAAGTACAACCGCCTAAGCCTAGGGTTGACGAGACGCGTCGCCGATCCATCGTCACAACACCTTCAGACAAGGTTTACTGCCAGCATCACAAGACATCAAGCCATTCTACGGAAGACTGTCGATCGCTCGCAAAAACGATTGCGGACAAAAACCAAGTCAGGCGCCGGCAAGTACCAACGTAAAGCGTAGGCTTAGCACTAAGTCCTACACGTTCAAATCCAGCCTTTCCCAAACAGACATTTTCCGCGATCGGAAAAGTTAATGGACAGTACATTGAGCTTTTAGCAGATACTGGCTGCGAATTCACACTCGTCCATCCAGATTTGCTAAACAGCACCCCCCAGACTACGATTTTCCGGTTAAATACTGCCTAGCAGACGGCCGTGAAATGACTTGTCCAAGAGCCACAGTGACCATCGAAGCCTTGACGAAAGATGGCACAGTGGTAGAGCACCAAACCGAAGTCTGCTTCTGCTTGGACGTAATTTCAAAGGTTTCGAGACTGCCGTTTGCGAGTTCAAATTAGCCTCGATGATACGACCTGGAAACAACATGGACGCTTTGGTTACCACACGCTCCCAAACAAGACAAGCAGCGGCCGGTACTACCAGACCGTCGAACATGAGCGAGGACTTAGCAAGTGCCTCAGAAGCGTCAACAGTAACACACCTGTTGCAGGCACCTGAACCCAACATCCAGTCAGAAGGTTTTCCCTTCTCGTTACTTGCCGACGACTTATTTAGTCCACAAGGAAGTGACAAAAAGAAGCCCTCTCGACGCGACTAGCGCCAGCAGAGGCGAGAAAACGCGATTTCTCAAGCCAAAGAAACGCCAAGATTAGAGGCTTTTGATGACGGTACATTTGATTTCATGCCACTCTTAAGCCGGGAGAAGTTCAAAGAGCTTCAAGGACGCGACGAGACGTTAAGTAAAGCGAGAAACCTAGCGGCCTCCAATGAAGAAGCAGAATTCATCATACGAAACGAACTTTTATACCGCGAAGTACCAGCAGAAAATGGCCAAATATTCTCTCAACTTGTATTGCCTATCGACTTTCGACAGACCATCCTGCGATTAGGACATAGCATACCAATGAGCGGCCACCTCGGAAAGCACCGCACCGAAGAGCGAATCATGGATCGCTTTTGGTGGCCAAAACTCAGGAAGGATGTTGCCGACTATATGCAAAGCTGTCAAGAATGCCAATTAGCTGCACGTCGTAAGCCGTTCGAATCTGTGCCACTTCAACCTCTGCCTATCTTCACAGAACCTTTCAAACGAATTGCGATGGACATAGTAGGACCTCTGCCGAAAAGCTCATCTGGATACCAATACATACTCGTCATCGTCGACTATGCAACTAGATACCCTGAAGCCGTGCCACTTCGGTCAACTGGGGCCAAAATAATCACAGAAGAACTGACAAAGGTATTATCAAGGGTTGGTATCCCCTCGGAAATACTGACCGATCAAGGACAAAGTTTCCTAGCAGCTAGCCTGAGGCGCATGTATCATCTACTAGGGATCAAGCCTATTAGAACCAGTCCTTACTGGCCAGCAACAGACGGAATGGTAGAAAGGTTTAACGGGACGCTCGTCCACATGCTGAAGAAGTTCTGCCAAGAGAACACTTCCCAGAGGCACACTTTCATCCCCTTTCTCTACCGCGAAACTAAGGACCCTAGTACTGGGTTTAGCCCGTTCGAGCTACTTTATGGGCGAAAACCAAGAGGGGTACTAGATGTACTTCGAGAATCTTGGGAACAGAATACGTCCATAGATTCGCAGCACTGCTCCGATACTACTGACTACATCATCCATATGCGAGAAAGACTACACGCCTATGCACAGATGTCACAGCAGTCACAAGAGAAGGCTCAGGAGATCATGAAAACATATCAGGATCGCAAGAGAAAGCCACGGAGCTTATCCCCAGCGACCTGGTACTTATATTCTTACCCCGTGGCTCCAACAAACTCGAAATGAGGTGGAAGGGACCATACAAAGTCCTACGAAAAGTAGGCGACCATAACTAAGAAATTGAAGTTGACGGCCAATGCAAACGCAGTGCTGTGTACAACATAAACTTACTCAGGGAATTTCATCCCAAAACTGGGGAGCAATCGCAACAGCACGCAACAAACACTTTTCACGCCTGTCTCGCCACAGCAGATGAAGATTGTTCAGAACCGTTCACAACACGGAAGGTAGTCACCTATGAAGTAAATCCAGCACCCAGCTTTGAACCCGCAACCCTTGACATATACCCTGGCTGGTCCAAATCACAGAAACAAAACCTGGTCGAAATGATCCTTGAGTTCAAAGACGTCATCTCCGAGAATCCAGGAAGATCGTCACTTATCAAGCACTCAATTCACACAGGGGACCATCCTCCAATCAGACAGCACCCCTACGGGCTGCCACAGGCCACAAGAAACCTCGTCAAGGATGAAATAGATCGGATGCTAACCGCGGGAGTTATCAAACCATCTACTTCCGAATGGTCTTCGCCAACAATCCTAGTCCCAAAGAAAGACGGGTCTATCCGATTTTGCATCGACTATCGGAAACTGAACGCGATTTCTCGATACGATGCCTATCCTATGCCACGTACTGACGAGCTGATCGAATTTATGGCTTCTGGAAACGTACTTAGCAGTCTTGACTGTCTTTTTGCCTACTGGTCTGTTGAGCTAGACGAAGAGAGCAAGTCCAAAACTGCGTTCATCGCGCCTGAAGGCCTGTTTCAGTGCGAATTCATGCCATTCGGACTAGCTACAGCACCGATGACATTCCAGCGAGGAATGGATGAAATGTATCGAGGCTGCCAAGATCTTGTCCGAGCCTACCTCGACGACAGCGGGATCAAGAGCTTCAGTTTCGATGACCAGCTTGATCACCTAAGACGAGTTTTTACTCGCCTACGACAAAGTAACCTGACGGTAAATCCACGAAAATGCAAGTTTGCCTACCCAAAACTTGAATATCTTGGTCATCTCTTAGGATGCGGAGAAATTCAGCCAATGCAAGACAAAACAGAAGCGATCATGCGCATCCCAGCTCCTGTCACACAGAAACAAGTCAGAAGCTTCCTTGGACTTGTACAATATTACGCCAAATTTATTCCGCATTACAGCGACGTAGCGAAACCCCTATTTGATCTAACGCATAAAAATATCAAGGACCCAATCCCTTGGGATAGCAAGGAAGAAGAAGCCTTTAAGACCATGAAGAAACGACTATCCAGCGACCCAGTTCTTCGCGCCCCACAATTTGACCTCCCATTCATCCTATACAGTGATGCGAGCGACATTGTCCTTGGATGTGTCGTCGAACAGTCTTTCCCAGATGGGGACCATCCGATCTTCTACTTATCGAAGAAATTGCTCCCATGCGAAACTCGGTATTCCACAATCGAACGTGAATGCTACGCGATTTTTTGGGCAACCCGAAAGATGCATTACTACCTTTCAGGCCGAAAATTCACGGTTATAACAGACCACAATCGACTGAAGTGGCTTCACACGATGAGAGATACCAACAGGAGAGTGAACCGCTGGGCACTCGAATTGCAGGAATACCAATTCAAAATTAAGACACGACCCGGTAGGTTATACGTCAACGCGGATACCCTCAGCAGACTGTAGCCTATCCATGTATAAAAACTATAAATAATTTCTTTTGCTAGGATGTCCGACGTCCGACGTACAATGTACCGACGACGATGTACTAATTCTACTTGATGATGAAGAAGAGGTAATAAACCAGAAAATTCAAGAGATTTTCAACACACTTAGCACCTTAGCTGAAGAAGCTTTGCGAATTCCCAAGAAAATCCGCATTATTCCGACGGAAACCCCCCGGCCATCCCAACTGTTTTCTACAAGCAGAGAAGAACAGCCACGAGCTACCATCCCATCGACTGGACCCGTTGTTTCTGTCTCCAACTTCCCGCTACTTTCCAAGAAGAGGCGAAGGATGGGTAAAAGCCGCCGACTTCAACAGAGAGCTTCCCTCTTCAATTATACAGCACCGCCACCACCACTACCCGAGATGTTCCAACCAGGAATGTTTCTAGTAGACGATGATGGAAACCTCTATCAGCCGCCAACGGGAACCAAGTTTCCACCCGAATTGATCGGCCGACTGGTAATTCGTCCACTAACGACCGACACCAAGAGCTTAGGTGTCTAGGGGGAGGAATGTTGTGAACGAAGCCTTTCATACGCTTATAGAGTCTCCGACCCCTCGCTATTTATTTGTTCTCCGGCATATTGCCATTCATTCCGGTATTTCATTCACGCGTCTGTATATAAAGGGGTCGGACTCAGTACTTTTTTGTTCAGTTGTCACGAGAGTTTTCAATAAAGAAGTTCGTATTGCCAACAGATGTAAGATGTATCTTTTAAAGAGTCTAGGAGCTGTCAAGTAATAAATCGCTGTTCCGAGGTTTCAAGTAAGATTCAAGTAAAATAAATACCTGCATGAAGTGCTTTAAGGAAATACCAACAGTCTAGGTATAACTGAAACAGTCGATTTGTGACTAATCTTTGCGGAATATTACATAAAAAGAAAAAAAAATAATATTTTCTCTTTAAACTCAACTGTTACGTTGTTAGCCTAACAACCCAACTGTTGAGTTACAACTCAACCTTTGAGTAAAGATATGTATTTTAAAGAGTCTAGGAGCTGTCAAGAGAGTTTTCAATAAAGCAGTTCGTATTGTCAACAGATGTAAGATGTATATTTTAAAGAGTCTCGGAGCTATCAAGTAATATAATATTTGTTACACAAATGAGAGACGAATGGAGAGATGTGAAAATCTTTATTCTTTGACTTTTTATAACGAATTATATATGAGTCGATAAAAATAAAAAGTTGTATAAGATGGTATAAGTGCCAGTAGAATCCCGAGTAACCTGGAAGTGCAGGTTTTGAGCACGCATCCTTTGCGTGGACATTCGTGCGTAGCTGGAGAAAATCTTAAACTTTAACTTTTTACAATAAATAAGATATGATTAGATAACGCGCAAAAAAATAGATCGAAATGTGTTTTTCTTGTGAAGATCCTAGGCATTCTTGCATACTTTTTAAAGCGTTGAAGTTGGAAAAAACCCAGGTATTTCCACGGGTCTTTTCGCAGGTATTTACACAGATTTTATTCTATCTTAATGAAACTCGGTACACGTGTACAACTTTTTATACTTTTTCGAACCAAACCCGCTTCAGAATAAAATAATTATAATCACGTGTTTATTATTATTTTCCAAATTCAACGCTTTAAAAAATATTCAAGATTGCTACGGATCTTCACAAAAAACACACCGTTTTATCTATTTTTTTGCTCTCTTTCTAGTCATATCTTATTTATTTTAAAAAATTAAAGTTTAAGATTTTTTCAGCACGCAAAAGATGCGTGCTCGAGATCAGCGGCCTCGTAGCAAATGCTTTGCTGTAGAGTCAAAAGTTATAGGCTGAGCAACTTGAAATTTTAACGGTAGATTAAGCGTAATATTTGCATCCGGATTAGATAATCCCGGATAACATACGACGTTTTCCTATCCAACACGGTGCTCTGAAAGCTGGATATTGACATAGTATTACATGCGACTTTTTCGTACTACTACCATACTACTACGCACGCTACAAATTTTTCATCGGGTCCTCCAGCTACGCACGATTGTTCATGGCTTTGTGGAGCATTTAATGAGATACCTTTGTGTTGTGTTTTAAGGTTTAATTTGTGTGGATTACTTTATGGAGATGCCTGTGTGAAGAGCTTTAAGGAAACTCTCGTTTTTAGTGTGGAGTGTCTCCACCTGTGTGGAGTGCTTTAGAGTGAAACCTGTGTAGAGTGCTTTAACGAAATACCTGCATGGAGTGCTTTAAGGAAATACCTGCGAGGAGTGCTTTAAGGAAATGTCTACGAAGAGTGCTTTAATGAAATGACTGCGTGGAGTGCTTTAAGGAGGTCTTATCATGTCTGTGTAATCTGAAGAATCGGAAGCACAGTTACACAAATGAGAGACGAATGGAGAGATGTGAAAATCTTTATTCTTTGACTTTTTATAACGAATTATATATGAATCGATAAAAATAAAAAGTTGTATAAGATGGTATAAGTGCCAGTAGAATCCCGAGTAACCTGGAAGTGCAGGTTTTGAGCACGCATCCTTTGCGTGGACATTCGTGCGCAGCTGGAGAAAATCTTAAACTTTAACTTTTTATAATAAATAAGATATGATTAGATAACGCGCAAAAAAATAGATCGAAATGTGTTTATCTTGTGAAGATCCTAGGCATTCTTGGATACTTTTTAAAGCGTTGAAGTTGGAAAAAACGCTGGTGTTTCCACGGGTCTTTTCGCAGGTGTTTACACAGATTTTATTCTATCTTAATGAAACTCGGTACACGTGTACAACTTTTTATGCTTTTTCGAACCAAACCCGCTTCAGAAAAAAATAATTATAATCACGTGTTTATTTTTATTTTCCAACTTCAACGCTTTAAAAGATATTCAAGATTGCTACGGATCTTCACAAAAAACACACCGTTTTATCTATTTTTTTGCGCTCTTTCTAGTCATATCTTATTTATTTTAAAAAAAGTAAAGTTTAAGATATCTTTGAGGAATATCACATAAAAAGAAAAATAATAATAATTTCTCTTTAAACTCAACTGTGAGGTTGTTAGCCTAGCAATTCAACTGTTGACCTCCAACTCAACCTTTGAGTAAAGATGTGCAATTTAAATTGTCTATGAGTTGTCAAGTATTAAATGAACAGTCTTATTATAACTGAAACAGTCTAGTTGTAACTAATCTTTGCGGAATAGGAATATCACATAAAAAGAAAAGTAATAATACTATTTTCTCTTTAAACTCAACTGTTAGGTTGTTAGCCTAACAACTCAACTGTTGACTTCCAATTCAACCTTTGAGTAAAGATGTGCAATTTAAATTGTCTATGAGTTGTCAAGTATTAAATGAACAGTCTTATTATATCTGAAACAGTCTAGTTGTAACTAATCTTTGCGGAATATCACCTAAAAACAAAAATAATGATATTTTCTCTTTAAACTCAACTGTTAGGTTGTTAGCCTAGCAACTCAACTATTGAGTTCCAACTCAACCTTTGAGTAAAGATGTGCAATTTAAAATGTCTAGGAGTTGTCAAGTATTAAATGAACAGTCTAATTATAACTGAAACAGTCTATTTGTAACTAAAGAACAGGATATTTTCTGACATATCTTCAAAAAATATGTGTCCCCTCGTTCTTTTCTGATATATCTTCAAAAAAGTAGTGTCCCCTCGTTCTTTTCTGACATATCTTCAAAAAAGGCGTGAGAACCTGTTCGTCACTCTGATTCTTGAAGATAAATCTTCAAATAACGGGAAACGTCTGTACGTTTGTCAGACGGTCCCTAGCGACCCTGCTAGGTGTTTAAATTCTTATTAACGAACATTTCTTTGTTTTCTAGCTTGTTTGGGAAGTGGAAAGATTAATTTGTCCCAATTTTTGTTTAAACCTTAGCGATAAGAAGAATGGACTACCAGTCATGGAGTGCACGTAAATGTTGAAGTCTTGAAGAATCTTAAAATAAAATAATTCGTTTCGCCTTGTGCTTTTGGAATTCAGTTGCCAGCTATGTTGGGAATCATCCTAAGGAGTTACAGAATTTTAGAAAATGTATTAGCACGAGAAATGGTAGTTAGAAAATCCCAAGGCGTGCAGATCCCTAGATATATGTATTTTTCCCAGCAAGATGGCGACAAATTCAAAAAATTATTTAAATTTTCGTTGCGAGTATTTGCGAGTATTTTATTTTTTGTTTCATGGACTTCAGTCTCTATGACCGGTAGGATGGTCAGACCAAGCATTGCCTACAGAATGGTGTATAATTCGCTTGGAAATTCTTACTGGAACACACGTTTTTCGATTTCTAAAAGGTTTCTATTCAAAAACCTAAGAACTTTCACAAAAATAGCTTTCTATTCTTTAAACTCGGTAGGATAGTCAGATTAAGCAGTGGCCACAGAACGGTGTATAATTTGCTTGGAAATTCTTACTGGAACACAACTTTTTAATTTTTTTAAAGGATTCCTGCCTGATTTCTCCAGCAGCAAACGGTTGAATCTTAAAAAACTAGGAACTTTCTCGAACAAGAGATTATCAAGTTAGTATTTTCACATATAAATTTCTCAATAATATACTTCCCTCCTCTTTTGAAAATTTTTGACAATTTTTTCTCCATTAATAGTGATCTCCATAGTCATGATACACGAGGGGCATCAAATGTGGTACACCCATTTAGAAACACGACTAGAGCTTCTTTCGTGATTAGAAATTTTGCCCCCCTCTGTATGGGATATAATTCCAGTTGAAATTAGAAACTCGAGTCATCTGGCATCCTTCAAGGCTACAGCGAAGAGATTTTTCCTTGCAAAAGAATAGTAATTGATGCTTGAGTGTTTTTGTAAGCAGAATGTTTGTTGTATATGTGTGAACCGTGTATGAATGGCATTTAGAATAATGTAAAAATAATGTTACCACATTATGTAGAATAGAGAAGACTGCCACCTGCGGCCAACAAACCCTCTGGGGCTTTCTTAGCAGGTGCTGTAAAATGTTTTGTATACATGTGTAAAATAAAATTTAATCTAATCTAATCTAAATCAAAGCTTTTCAATCTTTAAACTCGGTAGGATAGTCTGAACAAGCATTGCCTACAGAACGGTGTATAATTCGCGTGGAGATTCGTACTGGAACACAAGTTTTTTGATTTTTAAAAGGATTCACCCCTTATTTCACCCACAGCAAGCGGTTCAATTAAAAACCTAAGAACTCTCACAAAAATAGCTTTCTATTCTTTAAACTCGGTAGGATAGTCAGAATAAGCAGTGCCCACAGAACGGTGTATAATTCGCTTGGAAATTCTTATTGGAACACAAGTTTTTTATTTTTTTAAACGATTCCCCCCTGATTTCTCCAACAGCCAACGGTTCAATCTTAAAAACTAAGAACTTTCTCAAATATAGCGTTATATTCTTTAAACTCAGGATAGTCAGAACAAGTATTGCCCTGCGGATTACCTTGGAACTTTAATAGAAGATTAGGCTTAAAATTGCGCATCTAATGAGATATTCCCGAATAACACTGGATACTTGGATCCCTAGATATATGTATTTCTCCCAGCAAAATGGCGACAAATTCAAGAAATTATTTATATTTTCGTTGCGAGTAATGCAGCAAACTCAAAATTTGTTTGCGGATTACCTTGGAACTTTAAGAGAGAGAGAGAGAGAGAGAGAGCGGTTTATTACACAACTTTCGTAGCTCTTGGCTAATTTGCAGTTGCAAAACATTACATACAAAAAAAAACATTTAGGCACTGTTAAACATAGACCTAAAAAAGGGCACAAACGAATTAGAATAACGGTTTGTTCGCGCACGTATAGGGGTCAGTTTGAGTTTCTGTCTGGTTCTGCTGTTTGGTGGGGCGTCTGCGGGTAGGATGTCTCGATGGGTTGGGTTCGAAAGCAATGCTTTCCCAAACCTCATGATGAGCTCGCACAATCTTTCTTCTAGGCACTGGATATTAAGTTTATTGAGTGCTTCCTGGTAAGGGATATCTCTATAACCCAGGATAATCCTGACTGCCCTTTTCTGCACTGACTCTAGGTCGTGCATCAGGTGAGTAGTGTGTAGTACTGAAGGGCCCCACACCGGGCAAGCATACTCCAAGACTGGTCGCACATAGGAAAGATAGGCACGGAGGCACATCGCAACCGAAGCGACGCATTTTAGACAGTGTTTGAAGGGAGGCGTTACCCTTCCTAATTACACTGTCAACATGTGGGGCAAAAGAACAGTCTCTGGAGAAAATGACTCCGAGTATCTTCACTTCTGACACGACAGGAAAAGGGACTTCAAGGGGGGTAAAGTCTCGTTTTAGGGGGTTTAGCCGAAGAATTTTTGACTTGGCGGGGTTAATGGTAAGATGGGACTCGTTGCACTGGGAATTTAATTCGTCAAAAATTTCACCAGAAAACTGCGCTACAGGAGCATTACCCTCAAGTAGGTAAGCGAGCACGAGTGATAAGTCGTCCACAAATTTATACCTGTCTTCGTGCTCGTTCAACATGAAATTAATCACAGCGAAAAATGTTATGCCTGCAAGTTTGGTGCCTTGTGGAGCCTTTAACAGAAGATTAGGCTTAAAATTGCGCATCTAATGAGATATTCCCGAATAACATTCGATACTTGGATCGCTAGATATACGTATTTCCCTGACAAATATGGCAACAAATTCAAGAAATTATTTAAATTTTCGTTGTGAGTCCAGCTGTAGATTCGACAGATGTGAACTGACGACTTTGGAAATTTAATAGAAGATTAAGCTTGAAATTGCGCATCAAATGAGATATTGCCGAATAACATTCGATACTTGGATCGCTAGATATATGTATTTCCCCGGCAAATCTGGCAACAAATTCAAGAAATTATTTAAATTTTTGTTGCGAGTCGAGCTGTCCAACTCAACTGTTAGGTTTTTAGCCTAACAATTCAACTGTTGAGTTCCAACTCAAGCTTTGAGTAAAGATGTGTCTGTTATCTTCTTTTTCTACACAGTTTTCTCCTGAAAGCACTCAACACAGGTATCTCCTTACAGCATCTTACAGAATCACACTATTCGATCTAATTTTTCGCGCTCTATCTAATCATACTTTCTTTATTTTAAAAAGTTAAAGTTTAAGATTTTCTTCAGTCCATCCCCCAGCTACGCAAGAATGTTCACGCAAAGTATGCCTGATTGGGATGGTTTAAGGAGATAGGGGAGAGTTGGTTATTAAGAAGATAACAGACACATCTTTACTCAAAGCTTGAGTTGGAACTCAACAGTTGAGTTGTTAGGCTAAAAACCTAACAGTTGAGTTAAAAAAGAATATTTTTATTTTTATTTTTATGTCATATTCCGCAAAGATTAGTTACAATTCGACTGTTTCATTTATAATTAGACTGTTGATTTAATACTTGACAGCTCCTAAACTCTTTAAATTGCACATCTTTACTCAAAGGTTGAGTTGGAACTCAACAGTTGAGTTGTTAGAATAACAACCTAACAGTTGAGTTTAAAGATAAATTATTATTATTTTTCTTTTTATGTGATATTCCGCAAAGATTAGTTACAACTAGACTGTTTCAGTTATAATAAGACTGTTCATTTAATACTTGACAACTCATAGACAATTTAAATTGCACATCTTTACTCAAAGGTTGAGTTGGAAGTCAACAGTTGAGTTGTTAGGCTAACAACCAAACAGTTGAGTTTAAAGAGAAAATAATATTATTATTTTTCTTTTTATGTGATATTCCTATTCCGCAAAAATTAGTTACAACTAGACTGTTTCAGTAATAATAAAACTGTTCATTTAATACTTAAATTGCACATCTTTACTCAAAGGTCGAGTTGGAAGTCAACAGTTGAGTTGTTAGGCTAACAACCTAACAGTTGAGTTTAAAGAGAAAAAAATATTATTATTTTTCTTTTTATGTGATATTCCGCAAAGATTAGTTACAACTAGACTGTTTCAGTTTTATTTGGACTGTTCATTTAATACTTGACAACTCCTAGACAATTTAAATTGCACATCTTTACTCAAAGGTTGAGTTGGAACTCAACAGTTGAGTTGTTAGGCTAACAACCTAACAGTTGAGTTTAAAGAGAAAATATCATTATTTTTGTTTTTAGGTGTATTCCGCAAAGATTAGTTACAACTAGACTGTTTGAGTTATAATAAGACTGTTCATTTAATACTTGACAACTCATAGACAATTTAAATAGCACATCTTTACTCAAAGGTTGAGTTGGAAGTCAACAGTTGAGTTGTTAGGCTAACAACCTAACAGTTGAGTTTAAAGAGAAAATATTATTATTTTTCTTTTTAAGTCATATTCTGAAAAGATTAGTTACAACTCGACTGTTTCAGTTATAATTATACTGTTGATTTAATACTTGACGGATCCTAAACTCTTTAAACTGCACATCTTTACTAAAAGGTTGAGTTGGAACTCAACAGTTGAGTTGTTAGGCTAACAACCTCACAGTTGAGTTTAAAGAGAAATTATTATTATTTTTCTTTTTATGTGATATTCCTCAAAGATATCTTAAACTTTAATTTTTTTTAAATAAATAAGATATGACTAGAAAGAGCGCAAAAAAATAGATAAAACGGTGTGTTTTTTGTGAAGATCCGTAGCAATCTTGAATATTTTTTTAAAGCGTTGAAGTTGGAAAATAATAATAAACACGTGATTATAATTATTTTATTCTGAAGCGGGTTTGGTTCGAAAAAGCATAAAAAGTTGTACACGTGTACCGAGTTTCATTAAGATAGAATAAAATCTGTCTAAATACCTGCAAAAAGACCCGTGGAAATACCTGCGTTTTTTTCCAACTTCAACGCTTTAAAAAGTATCCAAGAATGCCTAGGATCTTCACAAGAAAAATACATTTCGATCTATTTTTTTGCGCGTTATCTAATCATATCTTATTTATTATAAAAAGTTAAAGTGTACGATTTTCTCCAGCTACGCACGAATGTCCACGCAAAGGATGCGTGCTCAAAACCTGCACTTCCAGGTTACTCGGGATTCTACTGGCACTTATACCATCTTATACAACTTTTTATTTTTATCGATTCATATATAATTCGTTATAAAAAGTCAAAGAATAAAGATTTTCACATCTCTCCATTCGTCTCTCATTTTTGTAACTGTGCTTCCGATTCTTCAGATTACACAGACATGATAAGACCTCCTTAAAGCACTCCACGCAGTGATTTCATTAAAGCACTCCTCGCAGACATTTCCTTAAAGCACTCCTCGCAGGTATTTCCTTAAAGCACTCCATGCAGGTATTTCGTTAAAGCACTCTACACAGGTTTCACTCTAAAGCACTCCACACAGGTTTAACCTTAAAGCACTAAAAACGAGAATTTCCTTAAAGCTCTTCACACAGGCATCTCCTCCATAGAGTAATCCACACAAATTTCACCTTAAAACACAACACACAGGTATCTCATTAAATGCTCCACAAAGCCGTGAACAATCGTGCGTAGCTGGGGGACCCGATGAAAAATTTGTAGCATGCGTAGTAGTATGGTAGTAGTACGAAAAAGTCGCATGTAATACTATGTCAATATCCAGCTTTCAGAGTACCGTGTTGGATGGGAAAACGTCGTATGTTATCCGGGATTATCTAATCCGGATGCAAATATTACGCTTAATCTACCGTTAAAATTTCAAGTTGCTCAGCCTATAACTTTTGACTCTACAGCAAAGCTTTTGCTACGAGACCGCTTATCTCGAGCACGCATCCTTCGCGTGCTGAAAAAATCGTCAGTCTAGTTGTAACTAGTCTTTGCGGAATATCACATAAAAAGAAAAATAATAATAATTTCTCTTTAAACTCGACTGTTAGGTTGTTAGCCTAACAACTCAACTGTTGAGTTCCAACTCAACCTTTCAGTAAAGGTTTGCAGTTTAAAGAGTTTAGGAGCTGTCAAGTATTAAATCAACAGTCTAATTATAACTGAAACAGTTGAGTTGTAACTAATCTTTGCGGAATATGACATAAAAAGAAAAATAATAATATTTTCTCTTTAAACTCAACTGTTAGGTTGTTACCCTAACATTTGTTACCTAACCTGTCTAGTTGTAACTAATCTTTGCGGAAAATCACATAAAAAGAAAAATAATAATAATTTCTCTTTAAACTCGACTGTTAGGTTGTTAGCCTAACAACTCAACTGTTGACTTCCAACTCAACCTTTGAGTAAAGATGTGCAATTTAAATTGTCTATGAGTTGTCAAGTATTAAATGAACAGTCTTATTATATCTGAAACAGTCTAGTTGTAACTAATCTTTGCGGAATATCACCTAAAAACAAAAATAATGATATTTTCTCTTTAAACTCAACTGTTAGGTTGTTAGCCTAGCAACTCAACTATTGAGTTCCAACTCAACCTTTGAGTAAAGATGTGCAATTTAAATTGTCTAGGAGTTGTCAAGTATTAAATGAACAGTCTAATTATAACTGAAACAGTCTATTTGTAACTAAAGAACAGGATATTTTCTGACATATCTTCAAAAAAGTAGTGTCCCCTCGTTCTTTTCTGATATATCTTCAAAAAAGAAGTGTCGCCTCGTTCTTTTCTGACATATCTTCAAAAAAGGCGCGAGAACCTGTTCGTCACTCTGATTCTTGAAGATAAATCTTCAAATAACGGGAAACGTCTGTACGTTTGTCAGACGGTCCCTAGCGACCCTGCTAGGTGTTTAAATTCTTATTAACGAACATTTCTTTGTTTTCTAGCTTGTTTGGGAAGTGGAAAGATTAATTTGTCCCAATTTTTGTTTAAACCTTAGCGATACGAAGAATGGACTACCAGTCATGGAGTGCACGTAAATGTTGAAGTCTTGAAGAATCTTAAAATAAAATAATTCGTTTCGCCTTGTGCTTTTGGAATTCAGTTGCCAGCTATGTTGGGAATCATCCTAAGGAGTTACAGAATTTTAGAAAATGTATTAGCACGAGAAATGGTAGTTTGAAAATCCCAAGGCGTGCAGATCCCTAGATATATGTATTTTTCCCAGCAAGATGGCGACAAATTCAAGAAATTATTTAAATTTTCGTTGCGAGTATTTGCGAGTATTTTATTTTTTGTTTCCTGGACTTCAGTCTCTATGACCGGTAGGATAGTCAGACCAAGCATTGCCTACAGAATGGTGTATAATTCGCTTGGAAATTCTTACTGGAACACACGTTTTTCGATTTCTAAAAGGTTTCTATTCAAAAACCTAAGAACTTTCACAAAAATAGCTTTCTATTCTTTAATGTAATGTAATGTAATGCTTATTTTTCACCCATCGTACAGGAAAGAGAAAATGAAGGAGTATAAAAAAGAAAGAAAGTAGAAAAACACACAAAAAAGATCACACAACATAGAAAAACAAAAGGCAAATCACTGAGGGAAAAATCACACTTATAATCACAAAATGTCAAAAAACAATCCCTTGCCACTCATGGCCGCTCTTACTGCATTTTACTCGTTGACATAGCTCATCGAGCTTTTGAATCGGGTCGACGATACCGTATTTATTGGTCATGTAGGTATTGCGCGTCCAAGGAGGAAGACGAAGAAGGTATTTTGCGAATTTAAAGTAAATCCGTTTAATTTTTAGTCGGTCCATCGCATTTCAAGTTTCAGAAAATGGAGCTATATATAAAATATGGGGTAGCGCAACACTCTTATATAATTTTGCTAATAGAGTTCGGTTTAGATGAAACTGGGTTGAAACAGTTTGACCATAAGAACGACGAATTTTGCTTTCCATGTTCTCAACAATCAATGCCTTAGTTTGTTTCAGCGTCTTACCAATCGGAATACCAAGGTACATCAATTTGTAACACGGCTTAACTGTAATACCATCTAAAGCTACATTAACAACAGATAAATCACTACTATCATTAAAAAGCAGCACTTCACATTTCGCTGTATTCAGAGACAATCCTATTCCCCGATAATTTTGCGAAATATCCTGGAAACAATTTTTAAAGGCTAGATATAGTTCTACTTATGTTTAAAACGTCGTCTGCATAACACAGGATAGATAGGTCTAGTCCTTTATGAATACAACACAATGGAAGGTTTGATTGGGCAGATGTCGTAGCGTTATTATATATAACAGGTGAAGTGATGGCACCCTGCTTAACCCCAATCCAAATTGGTAATTCATTGGATAGTACGGCCTTCCCAGGGATTCTTATTTTAGCTTTCATGTGACGGTACATATTCATCAATGGTCTAACTATTACAGGAGAAACACCTCGCTCGAGTAGTTCATACATTGCTTGTGGGTGCAGAAGCGAGTCGAAAGCTTTACTTACGTCATAAGTACCAACTGCGAGCGGCTGCTTTGTCAGATCAGCATCGTGTAAAATATTAGATAAACATTTTAGCGCGTGAAAACAACCGAGTTTTGGCTGGAATCCAAACTGAAAAGGTGGCATGTAACAAGTAGACCGAAGGCTCTCAATTATTAAAAGTTCAAATATTTTTGCAAACACGTTAGAAACAGTGATAGGCCGGTATGATGAACATTCAGAAGCTGGTTTACCTTTCTTGATAATTGGCGAAATCAAACCTGTACAAAATACATCAGGGACAAAACCTGTACAAAAAAACATCTGATATAATAACGATAAATGCGTAATAAGCTTTTCCGATCCATTTAAAAAATGGAACGCGCACAAACCATCCGCACCCGAAGATTTTTTCTTTTTTAGCTTTTTCAGGACTTTTTCTATGTCACTAGCACAAACAACATACGAATTAGTAGAAGGAGCACTTAGCCGCTCATTTAGTTTTTTCTCAAATTTATGATTTAACTCCGCGCTATCTACTGGTAGCGAAAATTGTTTTGTGAAATAATCATGCCATTGCTCCTCCGTTATTTTCGTATCAACCTTACTGTCCTGATTTTTTGAAGCCCTGATCTTCCAAAGCTTATTGGGGTCTTTGCAAATCGATTCCGCCATAGCGGTATTGTGGTAAACACGGTGCTGCCTTAGTTCTTTCTGGAACTGTCTCTTAGTAAATAAACGGACACTATTTACAACATTATTCTTAGGCTTTCCACATTCTTTCCATATACGTAGCCAAAACTTGGAGGATCTGCAGGCCGCTTGGAGTGCTTGATTTGCTGACCATCCAAATTTTTCTGTACCAATTTTAAATTTTTTCACTGGGACTGCTGCACATTCACCAGATTTAAGAGCGTGCGTTATCTCAGCAGCATAAATGTTAAGGTCTATTCGCGCAGATTCTTCCGGTCGCGCCTGGCTCTGTAGGAGATGGTAGGGTACACGGACTTTATCAAATATAGAATCACTTACGGACTGGAAAAGATGCTTATCAATTTTAGACCAGCACCTCTGTTGGTGCCATTTTGGCCCGCAAGATCCTGTTGACTGATTTCGACGCATGGAGATAGTCAGGAAAAGAGGGATGTGATCGCTATATTCTCCGAATTCCCCGACTTTAACACATAAATTATTGTCCGAAACCCCGCTACATGTGGCCGCCGAGTAATTTAGGAGGATCGAGTGATCTAGGTGACGTGCTTCCGGACGTAGATATAAAAGAGTAATCAGTGTCTTTAGGGATCACGAAATAATCTGGGGGCAGCATAGATAGGAAAGACTCAGACCGCGGACAGGAGCTTTGCAGCAGGTTGCAGTTTAGATCACCAATAAGAAGGCACATTTTTTTTATTTTTGACAACCTTTTTATCAGCTTGGCAACTTTTCTACAAGCTACACTAAATTTCCTCTCGGAACTATCATCTCTATAATTTGTGGGGAGATACAAGTTAACGATAATTAATTGTTCTGTCTCTACAGCCAGGTAGCAGTCGGAAGTTTCGATGAGTTGAGACTGACACGATGTCAGGGTAGCAAGACCACCACTTGGTCTCCCTTTCTTGTTCAGTCGTTTCGCAGGGGAAATATGCACAGTCACTTGGTGGGAAAGGGATAGGAGCTGGCAGTTAGAGTCTGTGAGGAAGTGCTCCTGCAGGCATACAATGTTATTCGACTTGCACATGTTCTCTAGAAGAGGAAGTTTATCAAGGATCCTCCCATTAATATTCCATGACACTATGGAGAGGGGATTGGCCATAACTAATGTTGAGAGTTCCTATGCTCGGCTATCCATTTTTGTTTTCTGGACAAGAGAGTGAGAAACAAGTATGACCGTCGGCTTTGCAGAGAACACAACATTTGCGTTGGGTGCAAGGCTGATCTTTTGTGCTCTTGTGGGTATGGCTTGCACACTGGGAGCAAACCTCGACATTCGGGCAGTTCGATGCAATGTGCCCAGTTTGAAAGCACTTGTAGCATCGGCGAGGTAGTTGTTGAAATTCTTCGATGCGCAGACGTTCAAATCCGAATTTGGGCGGATCCTTCATGGATGCATCCAAGGCAGCTTTTGTAGCAAAGAAGAGTCGAAATGAGCGGGATTGTCCAATCTGCTCGACTCTCTCACATGATGGGACGATGCTCGTTTTGTCATCCAGAGTGTACTCGTTAGGAACGAAGCGCACAATGCCCGATAACATCTTAGCTTTGACAGTAGCTTGAAGGGCTTCGTTCGTTTTCTTCATTGCGTTTGCTATTTTTTCTGCCGAGTCCTTTGACTTCACTACTACTTTTCAGTCGTCTTTCATCCGTTTTAGCTCCCCGATTTCGTCAGATAGTTTACCACAAGCGGAGACAATGTAGTCCTTGCGAGCATTCGGGGTTTCAAGGGACTTGGGAGGGTTTTTTACTACTACTGAATAAGGCAGGCTACTACTGAATAAGGCAAATTTTTACTACTACTGAATAAGGCAAACTCGGTAGGATAGTCATAATAAGCATTGCCCACAGAACGGTGTATAATTCAGTCCGAAATTCCAGCCCCCCTTATTCCCCCCTTATTTATCCAACAGCAAACGGTTCAATCTTAAAAAACTAAGAACTTTCTCAAACATAGCTTTCTATTCTTTTAAACTCGGTAGGAGAGTCCGACCAATCATTGCCTACAGAACGGTGTATAATTCGCTTGGAAATTCTTACTGGAAGACAAGTTTTTCGATTTTTAAAAGGTTTCACCCCCTATTTCAACCACAGCAAGCGGTTCAATTAAAAACCTAAGAACTTTCACAAAAATAGCTTTCTATTCTTTAAACTCGGTAGGATAGTCAGATTAAGCAGTGGCCACAGAACGGTGTATAATTCGCTTGGAAATTCTTACTGGAACACGAATTTCTAATTTTTTTAAAGGATTCATGCCTGATTTCTCCAGATTTCAACAGCAAACGGTTCAATCTTAAAAAACTAAGAACTTTCTCAAACATAGCTTTCCATTCTTTAAACTCGGTAGGATAGTCAGAACAAGCATTGCCTACATAACGGTGCATAATTCGCTTGGAAATTCTTACTGGAACACAAGTTTTTCGATTTCTAAAAGGTTTCTATTCAAAAACCTAAGAACTTTCACAAAATTAGCTTTCTATTCTTTAAACTCGGTAGGATAGTCAGAATAAGCAGTGCCTACAGAACGGTGTATAATTCAGTTCGAAATTCTAGCCCCCCTTATTCCCCCCTGATTTCTCCAACAGCAAACGGTTCAATCTTAAAAAACTAAGAACTTTCTCAAACATAGCTTTCTATTCTTTAAACTCGGTAGGATAGTCAGACCAAGCATTGCCTACAGAACGGTGTATAATTCGCTTGGAAATTCTTAGTGGAACACAAGTTTTTCGATTTTTAAAAGGTTTCACCCCCTATTTCAACCACAGCAAGCGGTTCAATTAAAAACCTAAGAACTTTCACAAAAATAGCTTTCTATTCTTTAAACTCGATAGGATAGTCAGATTAAGCAGTGGCCACAGAACGGTGTATAATTCGCTTGGAAATTCTTACTGGAACACATCTTTTTAATTTTTTTAAAGGATTCCTGCCTGATTTCTCCAACAGCAAACGGTTGAATCTTAAAAAACTAGGAACTTTCTCAAACATAGCTTTCCATTCTTTAAACTCGGTAGGATAGTCTGAACAAGCATCGCCTACAGAACGGTGTATAATTCGCGTGGAGATTCGTACTGGAACACAAGTTTTTCGATTTTTAAAAGGATTCACCCCTTATTTCAAACACAGCAAGCGGTTCAATTAAAAACATAAGAACTCTCACAAAAATAGCTTTCTATTCTTTAAACTAGGTAGGATAGTCTGAATAAGCAGTGCCCACAGAACGGTGTATAATTCGCTTGGAAATTCTTATTGGAACACAAGTTTTTAATTTTTTTAAAGGATTCCCCCCTGATTTCTCCAACAGCAAACGGTTCAATCTTAAAAACTAAGAACTTTCTCTTTTTTGTTTCCTGGACTTCAGTCTCTATGACCGGTAGGATAGTCAGACCAAGCATTGCCTACAGAATGGTGTATAATTCGCTTGGAAATTCTTACTGGAACACACGTTTTTCGATTTCTAAAAGGTTATGTTCGTTTCGTTTTCTTCATTGCGTTTGCTATTTTTTCTGCCGAGTCTTTTGACTTCACTACTACTTTCCAGTCGTCTTTCATCCGTTTTAGCTCCACGATTTCGTGGAGGATTCACCCCTTATTTCACCCACTGCAAGCGGTTCAATTAAAAACCTAAGAACTCTCACAAAAATAGCTTTCTATTCTTTAAACTCGGTAGGATAGTCAGAATAAGCAGTGCCCCCAGAACGGTGTATAATTCGCTTGGAAATTCTTATTGGAACACAAGTTTTTAATCTTTTTAAACGATTCCCCCCTGATTTCTCCAACAGCAAACGGTTCAATCTTAAAAACTAAGAACTTTCTCAAATATAGCTTTATATTCTTTAAACTCAGGATAGTCAGAACAAGTATTGCCCTGCGGATTACCTTGGAACTTTAATAGAAGATTAGGCTTAAAATTGCGCATCTAATGAGATATTCCCGAATAACACTGGATTCTTGGATCCCTAGATATATGTATTTCTCCCAGCAAAATGGCGACAAATTCAAGAAATTATTTATATTTTCGTTGCGAGTAATGCAGCAAACTCAGAATTTGTTTGCGGATTACCTTGGAACTTTAAGAGAGAGAGAGAGAGAGAGAGAGAGAGAGAGAGAGAGAGAGAGAGCGGTTTATTACACAACTTTCGTAGCTCTTGGCTAATTTGCAGTTGCAAAACATTACATACAAAAAAAACAATTAGGCACTGTTAAACATAGACGTAAAAAAGGGCACAAACGAATTAGAATAACGGTTTGTTCGCGCACGTATAGGGGTCAGTTTGAGTTTCTGTCTGGTTCTGCTGTTTGGTGGGGCGTCTGCGGGTAGGATGTCTCGATGGGTTGGGTTCGAAAGCAATGCTTTTCCAAACCTCATGATGAGCTCGCACAATCTTTCTTCTAGGCACTGGATATTAAGTTTATTGAGTGCTTCCTGGTAAGGGATATCTCTACAACCCAGGATAATCCTGACTGCCCTTTTCTGCACTGACTCTAGGTCGTGCATCAGGTGAGTAGTGTGTAGTACTGAAGGGCCCCACACCAGGCAAGCATACTCCAAGACTGGTCGCACATACGAAAGATAGGCACGGAGGAGACTATTGACATCGCAACCGAAGCGACGCATTTTAGACAGTGTTTGAAGGGAGGCGTTACCCTTCCTAATTACACTGTAAACATGTGGGGCGAAATAACAGTCTCTGGAGAAAATGACTCCGAGTATCTTCACTTCTGACACGACAGGAAAAGGGACTTCAAGGGGGGTAAAGTCTCTTTTTAGGGGGTTTAGCCGAAGAATTTTTGACTTGGCGGGGTTAATGGTAAGATTGGACTCGTTGCACTGGGAATTTAGTTCGTCAAAAATTTCACCAGAAAACTGCGCTACAGGAGCATTACCCTCAAGTAGGTAAGCGAGCACGAGTGATAAGTCGTCCACAAATTTATACCTGTCTTCGTGCTCGTTCAACATGAAATTAATCACAGCGAGAAATGTTATGCCTGCAAGTTTGGTGCCTTGTGGAGCCTTTAACAGAAGATTAGGCTTAAAATTGCGCATCTAATGAGATATTCCCGAATAACATTCGATACTTGGATCGCTAGATAGATGTATTTCCCTGGCAAATATGGCAACAAATTCAAGAAATTATTTAAATTTTCGTTGCGAGTCCAGCTGTAGATTCAACAGATGTGAACTGACGACTTTGGAAATTTAATAGAAGATTAAGCTTGAAACTGCGCATCAAATGAGATATTGCCGAATAACATTGGATACTTGGATCTCTAGATATATGTATTTCTCCCAGCAAAATTGCGAAAAATTCAAGTAATTATTTAAATTTTCGTTGCGAGTAATGCAGCAAATTCAAAATTTGGTTGCGGATTACCTTGGAACTTTACTAGAAGATTAGGCTTAAAATTGCGCATCTAATGAGATATTCCCGAATAACATTCGATACTTGGATCGCTAGATATATGTAGCTGTCCAACTCAACTGTTAGGTTTTTAGCCTAACAATTCAACTGTTGAGTTCCAACTCAAGCTTTGAGTAAAGATGTGTCTGTTATCTTCTTTTTTTACACAGTTTTCTTCTGAAAGCACTCAACACAGGTATCTCCTTACAGCATCTTACAGAAACACACTATTCGATCTAGTTTTTCGCGCTCTATCTAATCATACTTTCTTTATTTTAAAAAGTTAAAGTTTAAGATTTTCTTCAGTCCATCCCCCAGCTACGCACGAATGTTCACGCAAAAGATGCCTGATTGGGATGGTTTAAGGAGATAGGGGAGAGTTGGTTATTAAGAAGATAACAGACACATCTTTACTCAAAGCTTGAGTTGGAACTCAACAGTTGAGTTGTTAGGCTAAAAACCTAACAGTTGAGTTAAAAAAGAAAATATTGTTATTCTTCTTTTTATGTCATATTCCGCAAAGATTAGTTACAATTCGACTGTTTCATTTATAATTAGACTGTTGATTTAATACTTGACAGCTCCTAAACTCTTTAAATTGCACATCTTTACTCAAAGGCTGAGTTGAAACTCAACAGTTGAGTTGTTAGAATAACAACCTAACAGTTGAGTTTAAAGATAAATTATTATTATTTTTCTTTTTATGTGATATTCCGCAAAGATTAGTTAGAACTAGACTGTTTCAGTTATAATAAGACTGTTCATTTAATACTTGACAACTCATAGACAATTTAAATTGCACATCTTTAATCAAAGGTTGAGTTGGAAGTCAACAGTTGAGTTGTTAGGCTAACAACCTAACAGTTGAGTTTAAAGAGAAAATAGTATTATTACTTTTCTTTTTATGTGATATTCCTATTCTGCAAAGATTAGTTACAACTAGACTGTTTCAGTTATAATAAGACTCTTCATTTAATACTTGACAACTCTATACAATTTAAATTGCACATCTTTACTCAAAGGTTGAGTTGGAAGTCAACAGTAGAGTTGTTAGGCTAACAACCTAACAGTTGAGTTTAAAGAGAAAAAAATATTATTATTTTTCTTTTTATATGATATTCCGCAAAGATTAGTTACAACTAAACTGTTACAGTTATATTTAGACTGTTCATTTAATACTTGACAACTCCTAGACAATTTAAATTGCACATCTTTACTCAAAGGTTGAGTTGGAACTCAACAGTTGAGTTGTTAGGCTAACAACCTAACAGTTGAATTTAAAGAGAAAATATCATTATTTTTGTTTTTAGGTGATATTCCGCAAAGATTAGTTACAACTAGACAGGTTAGGTAACAAATGTTAGGGTAACAACCTAGCAGTTGAGTTTAAAGAGAAAATATCATTATTTTTGTTTTTCGGTGATATTCCGCAAAGATTAGTTACAACTAGACTGTTTCAGTTATAATAAGACTGTTCATTTAATACTTGACAACTCATAGACAATTTAAATTGCACATCTTTACTCAAAGGTTGAGTTGGAACTCAACAGTTGAGTTGTTAGAATAACAACCTAACAGTTGAGTTTAAAGATAAATTATTATTATTTTTCTTTTTATGTGATATTCCGCAAAGATTAGTTACAACTAGACTGTTTCTAGTTTAACATCTTCTAGACTCTTTAAAATGCACATATATACTAAAAAGCGTAAAAAGAGGGTTCAAAATTCATTTGCAGGAAAAACATTTGAGGTCAAACTTATTATTTTTCACCGTCGAACATCATTTGAAAAGAAATTATTTGTACTTTAAAAAAACAATTGTATGGAAAAGTTGAGTTGTAACTAAACAGTTGAGTTGTAATTCAAAAGTTGAGTTCTAACACAACAATTGATCTGTATCTCAAAAATTGTTGTGTAACTCCTCAGTGGGCCCAGAATCAGATTTCTTTCGACTCAACTGTTAGGATCAGTTGTAATTTCTAACAGGTATGACCGGTTATGTTGTAACTCAGCAATCGATTTGTATCTCAAGAAGTATTTCGTAACTGATCAGTTGGCCCAGAATCAGATCCCTTGAGCTGTAGCTCAAAGGTTGAGTTGGAACTTAACTTTTGAGCTGTAACTTAACAGTTGAGTTGGAACCCAACAGTTGAGCTGTAACTCAACAGTTGAGTTGGAACTGAAAAGTTGAGCTGCAACTCAACAGTTGAGTTGTAACTTAACAGTTTAGTTGGAGACTAGATTGAGTTCTGTTAGGATAACAGCTTAACTGTTCGGTTAAAAGAAAACGACTAGCGTGGCAGGAAAAGGAGGGCTAACCGTTCAGCCTAACATTTGAACGTCCACATAACCTCCGTCTACCTCCAACACCCCAGACTGAACGGTTAGCCCTCCTTTTCAGGCCACGCTAGTCTTTTTCTTTTAACCCAACTGTTCAGCTGTTAGCCTAACAGTTTATAATAATAGTTGATAATCTAATCTCCAACTAAACTGTTGAGTTACAACTCAACTATTGAGTTGCAGCTCAACTGTTGGGTTCAAACTCAACTGTTGAGTTACAGCTCAACTATTGGGTTCCAACTTATCTTTTGAGTTACAGCCCAACTATTGCTAACTCGTCCTTTGTGTTCCAACTCAATCTTCTAGACATCTTCTAGACTCATCTTCTAGACTGTTTCTAATCTTCTACTAAAGTTCCAAGGTAATCCGCAACCAAATTTTGAATTGCTGCATTACTCGCAACGAAAATTTAAATAATTTCTTGAATTTTTCGCAATTTTGCTGGGAGAAATACATTTATCTAGGGATCCAAGTATCCAATGTTATTCGGCAATATCTCATTTGATGCGCAATTTTAAGCCTAATCTTCTATTAAAGTTCCAAGGTAATCCGCAAACAAATTTTGAATTTGCTGCATTACTCCCAATTAAAATTTAAATAATTTCTTGAATTTGTCGCCATTTTGCTATCTAGCGATCCAAGTATCGAATGTTGTTCGGGGATATCTCATTCGATGCGCAATTTTAAGCTTAATTTTCTATTAAAGTTTGCTGTTGGAAAAATATATTGGTAACGATCCAATTCTCGAGTGTTCTTCTTATTGCAACTCACACTGGTATCTCCTTAAGGAACTCAACTCCTCCTTAAAGCACTCCACGCAGGCATCTCCTTAAAGCAATACTCGCAGGTATTTCCTTAAATTACTCCACGCAGGTATTTCCTTAAAGCACTCCACACAGGTTTCACTCTAAAGTATCTCATTAAATAAACCACAAAACTATCTCCTTAAAGCACTCAAACCAGGAAACTTTTTCTTGAGCATGAGCGTAGCTGGGGGATTAACTGAAGAAAATCTTAAACTTTAATTTTTCAAAATAAAGAAGATATGATTAGATATAGGGAAAAAAATAGATCGAATGGTGTGTTTCTTGTGAAGATCCAAGGCATTCTTGGGTACTTTTAAAAGCGTTGAAGTTGGAAAAACACAGAATTTCGTTAAAGCACTCCACACAGGAGTATCCTTAAAGCACCTCACACAGGTATCTCCTTAATTAACACAACTCCTCCTTAAAGCACTCCACGCAGTCATTTCATTAAAGCACTCCTCGCAGGCAATTCCTTAAAGCACTCCACACAGTTATCTCTTTAAAGCACTCAACACAGGTATCTCCTTACAGCACTCCAAACAGGAATTTCCTTAAAGCTCTTCACACAGGTATCTCGTTAAAGCACTCCACACACTCCACACAGGTGTATCCTTAAAGCACCTCACACATAATTTTCTGCTTACAGAATGCCTGATTGGGGTGCTTTAAGGAGTAAGCTTTGTGGAACATTGAATTTGTGTAGTGTTTTAAGGAGATAATTATGTGGAATGCCTTAAGGAGATACCTGTGTTAAGGAGATACCTGTGTAGAGTGCTTTAAGGAAATACCTGAGTTTTTCCAACTTCAACGCTTTATAAGGTGAAACCACCCGTACGGAAAATCTACACCTCGAATCTAGGTCAGAACGGCCTCGTACGTTTGAAACACAAACTAGGTCGTTTTCGCTGCCTATTCGCTCTCGTTTCCACCTCAAATCTGGGTCAAAACGACCTCGTACATTTGAAACACAAACTAGGCCGTTTTCGCTCTCGTTTTTCACCTCAAATTTGGATCAAAACGACCTCGTACATTTGAAACAGAAACTACCTCGTTTTCTCTCTCGCCTCATTTGGTTTGGTAGCGAATCCACCTCGACCTCGTACATTTGATACAAAAAGACCATGTTTTCTCAGTAAGCATCACGAGGTCGAAACCAAAGAATGTTGGAAGCGCAACGCTCTTTTCAAGTAACAAAAATTCGTATCCATTGATCAGTGAATTCTTACAGAACTGTGTCAAAAATTCAGTATTAACGATGGGTTCAAAATTATACTCAATATAGAAGACAAAACTAGTTTCGCCAAATGATCGATTTAGTACAAGTAACTATCGAAATTTGTTGGGTGATGCTTTTGCACCACCGAACAAGGTTCAAACTCGGAAGCTGCTTCTGAAATTTTTTGAACTTCCCAGTACAGTAATATTTTCAAAACTATAGACGGCAAGGCTTAAATTAAAGCATTTCCGTGGCTCTTACAATTAATAGTTTTATTCCTGTCTCCAAATAAGCAATTAGGGAATAAGGTACCATATACTGGGTAGATTGGATTTGATTAATATAGTGATGCGTAAAATCGGACTGGATTGCTCTTTGCTCCTAGGTTTCTGGCAAACGTAAAGCTCGAAAGTAGTTTCTCTCTCATGATAGATATTCCTTCAGCCCGAGCTGACTGCGAATCATATTTGACGGTGCAAAACGAATAAGTCTGATATATATTATTAGAGCTATAGTTCGGCCCTTCTAGGCAAGGGTCCTCTTCAGGCTCAAGCCGCTCAAGTTGGAAAATGGACTTCCTGGGAAATGGAAAATTATGAAAAATGAGCTAGAAAATGACTGGTCAGTTTCCAGCTTGTGCGGCTTAACCCTGAAGGGGACGCTTGCCAAGAAGGAAATATAGCTCTAATAAAATGTAACTGATTTATCCGTTTTGCACAGTCAAATATTCTTTCTTATTGATCACCAAATGCAACTGCCTCTGCCTCTGCCTCTGCATCCGTCAATTACCTTGCCAGTGGAACTCTAACTCGTCGAAGTATAAAAGGAAAGTCTTTCACCATCTCCTGATGGCAACTTCGCAGTGAAACTATAAGGTCGCCGTCGCACTTCACCAAAAACGAGGTGGACATGAAATCTCCCTGATATTGCGCTACCATCTTCGCAGCGAAAACAAGGCCGAAGTTGAATACACCCTCGCCCTTCGCCAAATATGAGGCGGAGGTAGACTCGCCCTGTCTTTCGCCATCTTTTTCGCAGCGAAAACTAAGGTCGAAGGGAAATCCGCCTTCGACCTTTACTAAACACGATAGCGAACGCGAGATCTCCCTCTCCTTCGCCTTCATATTCGCAGCGAAAATGTGGGTCGAAGTATAATTCGCTATCAATATTCGTCCTCGCTATACTTCCGCCCGCATTTCGCCACCGAAAATACCGTTTCGTCCTCGATTCGAGGTGTAAAGTGGCGTTCGATGTGGAGATTTTCCGTACGGGCAGTGTGGAGTGCTTTAAGGAGGTACTTGTTTGGAGAGCTCTAAGGAAATTCCTATTTGGAGTGCTGTAATGAGATACCTGTGTTGAGTGCTTTAAGGAGATAACTCTGTTGAGTGCTTTAAGGAAATGACTGCGAGGAGTGCTTTAATGGAATGACTGCGTGGAGTGCTTTAAGGAGGTGTTGTGTTATTTAAGGAGATATCTGTGTGAGGGCTTTAATGATACTCCTGTGTGGAGTGCTTTAAGGAAATACCTGCGTTTTTTCAAAGTTCAGCGCTTTAAAAAGTATCCAAGAATGCCTCGGACCTTCACAAGAAGCACACCATCTAATCATACTTTCTTTATTTTAAAAAGTTAAAATTTAAGATTTTCTTCAGTCCATCCCCCAGCTACGCACGAATGTTCACGCAAAGGATGCCTGATTGGGGTGCTTTAAGGAGATAGGGGAGAGTTGGTTATTAAGGAGATAAAATACACATCTTTACTCAAAGGTTGAGTTAGAACTCAACAGTTGAGTTGTTAGGCTAACAACCTAACAGTTGAGTTTAAAGAGAAAATATTCTTATTTTTCTTTTTATGTCATATTCCGCAAAAATTAGTTACAACTCGACTGTTTCAGTTATAATTAGACTGTTGATTTAATACTTGACAGCTCCTAAACTCTTTAAACCGCACATCTTTACTCAAAGGTTGAGTTGGAACTCAACAGTTGAGTTGTTAAGCTAACAACCTAACAGTTGAGTTTAAAGAGAAAATATTCTTATTTTTCTTTTTATGTCATATTCCGCAAAAATTAGTTACAACTCGACTGTTTCAGTTATAATTAGACTGTTGATTTAATACTTGACAGCTCCTTAACTCTTTAAACCGCACATCTTTACTCAAAGGTTGAGTTGGAACTCAACAGTTGAGTTGTTAAGCTAACAACCTAACAGTTGAGTTTAAAGAGAAAATATTCTTATTTTTCTTTTTATGTCATATTCCGCAAAAATTAGTTACAACTCGACTGTTTCAGTTATAATTAGACTGTTGATTTAATACTTGACAGCTCCTAAACTCTTTAAACCGCACATCTTTACTCAAAGGTTGAGTTGGAACTCAACAGTTGAGTTGTTAAGCTAACAATCTAACAGTTGAGTTTAAAGAGAAAATATCATTATTTTTGTTTTTAGGTGATATTCCGCAAAGATCAGTTACAACTCGACTGTTTCAGTTATAATTAGATTATTATTTAATCATTGACTAAAGCTCCTCACACAGGTATCTCCTTAAAGAACTCAAGCCCTCCTTAAAGCACTCCACGCAGTCATTTCCTTAAAGCACTCCTCGCAGGTATTTCCTTAAAGCACTCCACACAAGTATTTCCTTCAAGCACTCCACACAGGATTCATTCTAAAGCACTCCACACGACATGTTTCACCAATAGCAAATTCTCCCCGGTCTCCTTAAAGCACCCCAATCAGTTATCCTTCGCGTGAACATTCGCGTGAACATCCTTCGCGTGAACATTCGTGCGTAGCTGGGGGATGGACTGAAGAAAATCTTAAACTTTAACTTTTTAAAATATGTAAAGTATGATTAGATAGAGTGCGAAAAACTAGATCGAATGGTGTGTTTCTTGTGAAGATCCAAGGCATTCCTATTTAATAAGAGCATTTAGCATTTAATGAGACACCTGTGTGGAGTGCTTTGAGGAGGAGTTGTGTTCTTTAAGGAGATACCTTTGTGAGGTGCTTTAAGGATACTCCTGTGTGGAGTGCTTTAAGAAAATACCTGCTTTTTTCCAGCTTCAACGCTTTCAAAAGTATCCAAGAATGCCTTGGACCTTCACAAGAAACACACCATTCGATCTAGTTTTTCGCACTCTATCTAATCATACTTTCTTTATTTTAAAAAGTTATATTTTAAGATTTTCTTCAGTCCATCGCCCAGCTACGCACGATTGTTCACGCAAAGGATGCCTGATTGGGGTGCTTTAAAGGTGAACTCCAGAATTAAAAAATAAGGGTTCCGGGTGACTGAGTTTGATACCTGATTTTTTTTTGAATTTTTTGACGTAAGAAGCATTCTAGTGGGTCAACTCCAAGCAGAGATAACTCATAAAGTCTAATTCCATTGGCTCCTTTGATGAGACCCCTCATTCGTTCCGTCATGTTGATGCTGTAGTCTTGCGGGAATGGCACCGACTGTAAAACTCGTAACACAACATCAACACTGTTTACAAAATAGACCCATAGAAGAAATTCTGGAGGTGTTGACTAAATTGTGACGGAATTCCAAACAAAACACTAACAAAAAAAGACAGCAGAACTGAGTGAAAAGGAAATGTCCAAGACCAGAGTGTGTTGCTACAATGGTTGTACGCCCACTGTTGGAATAGCTTTCTTTTCTTGGCCAAGTAGTGAGAATAGGGAGCATAGAGAAGAAATTCTGGAAGCTCCATTAAACAACACACACAAAAAGACAGCTGAACTGAGTGAAATGGAAATGTCCAAGACCAGATGTGTTGCTACCCTGGTTGTAAGCCCACTGTTGGAATAGCTTTCTTTTCTTTGCCAAGTAATGAGGAGAATAAATTTCCTAAGTACAGTGCTTGGGAAAATTTTGTCAAGAGCAAACACCAGATTTGTCTCCCAACAACTGGAGGCTTCAGATTTGTGTGTGAACATTCCTTTGAACCTGATTTTCTGAGTTCCTGTCAGGATTATACAGGAGGACAGTATTAAGAGACTTGCTGAGCATGCAGTGCCAACCATGCTCAATTCATCAGGTTCTCAGGCATCCAGTTTCAAATTCAGTGTCAGTTGCTCCTCCAGATAGACATGTGTCAACTCTTGGTGTAACTCCTGCTGTAATAGACTGGTAATAGATCAGGCCCAGGACAGTCAGGACACCCTTGCCCAAGTGCTTCGTTCAATTCAACAACCTATGAGTGCCTCTCAGCGTCATGCCACTTGAGTGACCATGGTTACTTCTCTGTGACGCTGCTGTGAAGGAAGTTTCAGTTTCATCCCATGGAGCAGAGGATTCTCGCGAGATCTGGTAAGCCAAACTGTTTTTGCAGGTAATTTTTGTCCTGAAAATGTGAGCGATCAAAGTCTGCCAAAATTTTTCCCAGGGAAATGCTTCAGGGGTTGCTGGGAGAAGTAGGGCCTCAGGACTAGTTGTCCAACAAAAATCTTTGAATTACCTTAAAAGTGGCATCTCTCAACTTAGAAACTTAAAATTTACGCTAGCTGCATATTTGTTACTTTTCTCTGTAAGTGGGTCAACCGACCTATTTGTCGCTATTGAGTGTTTATTGATCTCATTGGTCAGTTTGAATGAGTTCTACAAAATAATAAGAAAAAAAGGCATCTGGCATCTTCCTGTTGCCAGCAACATCTCTCCAATGATGATTTTGATTTTCGCGCCCCGCCAAGAACCTAGGTCTGTCAGAAGGAGCTCCCACCTCAGTCCTCGGCAGGTTAAGCAACCAGCAAACAGAGTCGGTTGAAGACCCAGAAATAAACAGCTTATTAAAAGCTCTGACTACAAACTTTGTGATGGAACTGGGTTTTAAAGGCTCAGATACCATATACTTATTCCTGAAGTATGGTATGTGATACCATGGTATGTGATACCACAGTCTAAAGTCGTTTTCGCAGTTATTTTGGTATCTGGCCAGTTATTGTGGTATCAGATATTCAGATACCACGGTCCGACCATAGGAACTAGTCACATGGGGTCATGGGGTCAGGGACTTCTAAGAAACTATCTTGTCATACTTCTTGGTGAGGTCACAATTAAATTGTGGGGTAATTCTGATAACTAAATAATTGACGAGCAAATTCAATCATTGATAATGGTTTCTCTTTTAGATTGAAGTGCAGTCAAGCCTTCTGAAATTTAGAATACGGTCAGCCGAGATCAACCCATAGTCAGTACCATCCATAAAGCAAAGGACACAGACGTATGTACCCATGGAACTTTCTGCATCTATAGAGACTCTGTCATCATAACAGTTACAGGAATCAGCATGGCTTAGAAGACAATCACATTAGGTAAGTTTTTAACTCAAAACGTAACTTACAAGGGCTTCAATGGTTTTCTATCCAAAGGACCCATGACATCAATAGAAACCTTACTGCATCCAAGTAACTGGTGGCTGTAAATATTTTGCCTGTAGTTAATGTAAGAGTTTAATTTTGTATTATCTTTCTTGCTTGAAAGTAGTTGCTGTTTAGGATGGGAATATGTTCAACATTTTGGATATCAGTTTACAAATGCGTCCTCCCTGCAAACATTTGAATGGCTTTTATTCGTATTGCCTTTCTTGCTCGTTACTAGTTGCTACTTAAGATGGAATATTCAGTACCTGAAATGTTTCTTGCCCTGATCCTTGACCAGAACAGTGGATCTGTTTGTGAGAAGCATAAGCTAGAGATGTGATTTGTTTTGATGTTTAAATTTTTTTTCATTCACACCAGAGCAAAATAACACTAGGAAGTACCACCAAGACTTGACCAAATTGACACACATTCAAATAGCAGCGATACTAGCAGCCTTTGTGGTAGAGAACGTCCCTACTAAAACTTTTTGCAACATTGCAAAAATGATACAGCTTCCATTGTTTCCTTGGTGTTTACAGACCTTTGCATAAATTTCTTAACCCGCAAGTTTGTCTCGCTTTAAATGCCGTAAGTGTAGTGGGCGGCGCTAACGACTATGGCCCGTTTGCGAAAATAACACTAGGGAGTAGCAGCAAGACTTGACAAAATCGAAAGATACTCGAATAGCAGCGATACCACCACCCCTAACGGTAGAGAATGTCCCTACTGAAACTTACTTAGTTTTCACTAACGCTGGCTCCGATAACTTCATATTCTGAACATTGCAAAAAAATGATGTTGTAGCCTCAGTTGTTTCCTCGGTGTGTGCAGACCGCACCTTTGCTTTACTAGAAATTTTTTAACCCGCATGTTTGTCTCACTTCAAGTGCTGCAAGCATAGTGGGCGGCGCTATAAGTATGGACCATTTGCAAAGCATGGAAAGCATAGGTCTTGGCGCTGCTCCCTAGTGTTATTTACTTACAAATTTTCAGTCTCTTGTTTCATTTTTACTCCCTTTCTTGCTCAGAGGCAGTTGCTATTTGGATGAGAGTATTTAATTTCTTACGGTCATCAGTTACAAAATTCGTTCTCATTACATTGCAAAAAAATTATGTCAACTTTTTCTCGGTGTGTGGAGACCGCACCTTTGCTTACTAGAAAATGTAGCTGACTTATCCGTTTTGCACCGTCAAATATGATTCACAGTCAGCTTGGGCTGAAGGAACATCTATTTACTAGAAATTTCTTAACCCGCAAGTTTGTCTCGCTTTAAATGTCGTTAGTGTAGTTGGTGGCGTTACGAGAATGGCCCGTTTTTATAAAGCATAGGTCTTGGCGCTACTCCCTAGCGTTATTTTGCTCTGATCCGCACACAACTTTCAGTCCTTCTTTAATTTTTATTACCTTTCTTGCTCATAGGTAGTTGCTATTTTGGATGAAAGTATTTAATATGTTACGGATAGCAGTTAGAAAGTTCGTCCTCCTTACATGAGTGTCTTCTTTCATTTTTATGACCTTTCTTGTTCTAATGTAGTTGCTATTTAAGATGGAAATATTCAATATTGAAATCTTTTCTTGCCTTGGCCATTCATTAAAACAGAATATGGATTTATATGAGTCGCTTTGATGTGGCCAGGTTCGCTTCATCGGCAGACACATTTGTACTGCCTTCTTAAATTTGTATAACCTTCCTTGTTCGAAGCTAGCTGCTATTTATTTTCGATACTGAAATCTTTTCTTGCCTTGGCCATGGATTAGAACAAAATGTGGATTTATATGATCCGTTTTGACGTGTCCAGGTTCGCTTAAAATCTATAATGCCTTCTTTAGTTTTGATTACCTTTCTTGCTTAGAAGCAGTTGCTATTTTGGATCGAGTTAATGCCTTCTTTCACTTTTATGACCTTTCTTATTCGAAAGTCGTTGCTATTTAGGATGGAAATGTTCAATACCTACATCTTTTCTTGCCTTGGCCATGGATTAGAACAATTAATCAATATATTTATCACCCTTCAAGAAAAACAACGAAGGGCATGTAGCCCTAGTGACCGAGTACAAAAACAAGACCAAAGGTGTCGATGGGATCTCAAAAATCTAAAATTAGATTCAGACAATCGCGTTTTGTCTTCGCCAGATCCAGTCTTGGACAGGCTAATCATCAGAGACAAGAGCTACGAGCTCATATGGCACTTGTACGAGTAGGCTGTACAAGAAAGTAGATGAGAACGTCAACCGACATCCAAAAATGGGGTTCGGAAATAGAAATAGGATATTTAGTTTCACTCATTTCTGAGCAGTTCCGGCATCGTCTCGATTGTCTGTAGCAAATGCACATGACTGTTCAAACTTTCATCCCAATAAATCCATTTGTTTGATCCTTAGACGTGCTACACGATTTCCGGTACTCACTCTATCTCCACCTACCGTGGCCGAATCTGGTTCGGAATAAAAAAATTCGACCACCTAAAGCATCTTCTCTTATACCATCTATCAAGTTTCACTCGAATCTGAGCATTTTTGGAAAGTTCCGGTACCCCCCCCCCCCTCCCACCAAGGTTGTCGGAGCCGGTCCGGGCCCAATCTCTTAATTCCCTGTTCCCCCCATCCTCACAGGTATCGGACCCGACCCAGACGTGACACTGAACGTCCGAGGCGATATGCACGCCACTAGATTCCGGACTCCCCATCCCCCCACTCCCCCCACGATGGTCGGGTCGGGGAAACGGCTGTTCTCAAGTCAATATGTTCGGATCCCTGACATACCTGCCAAGTTTCATCGCCCTAGGACATCAGGAAGTATGCCGAACTCGCGGGATCGCTAGAAATCCGGACCCCCACCCCAACTCCCCCACAGTGCCCTGATCCGGTCCGGTTATGTCAATGACGTGTCTAGGACCTGTGCTTGTTTTTCCCACCAAGTTTCATCCCGATCCCTCCACGTTAAGCGTTTCCCAAAATTTCCGGTTCCCTCCTTCAACTCCCCCCAGTGTCATCGGATCCGGCCCGGATTCAAAGTGAGATGTCTGAGACACGAGTTCATCCTAAATATCAATTTTCATCAAGATCCGATCTCCCGTTCGCAAGCTAAAAATACCTCAAATTTTGGCTTCACCCTCCCTCCACTCCCCCCCCCCAGATTGTCGAATCGGGGAATTGACGATTTCCTATTTAATCTGGTCGGGTCCCAGACATGCCTGTCAATTTCCATTGTCCCAGCACAGCAGGAAGCATGGAACTCGCGGGATCACTACAAATTCGGACTTCTCCCCCCCCCCATCTCCCCCAAAGTGAGCGGATCCGTTCCGGTTATATCAGTCACGTATCTAGGACTTTAGCTTGTACTTTCCACCAAGTTTTATCCGGATCCCTCCACTCTAAGTGTTTTCCAAGATTTCCGGTTTCCCCCTCCAACTCCCCCCAGTATCACCGGATCCGGTCTGGATTTAAAATGGAGGGTCTGAGACACGAAGTCCTTCCATATATCAAGTTTCATTAAGATCCGATCACCCGTTCGTAAGCTAAAAATATATAATTTTTCCTATTTTTTCCGGATTCCCCCTCCCTCCACTCCCCTCCAGATGGTCGGATCGAGGAAGCGACAATTTCTAATTTTATCTGGTCCAGTTCCTGATATGCCTGCCAAGTTTCATCGTCCTAGCTTTTCTGGAAGTGCCCGAACTAGCAAAACCGGGACCGACAGACCGACTGACGGACAGAAATTACAATCGCTATATGGCACTTGAGTAAGCTCAAGTGCCATAAAAACCAAGTTCAGATATACCTCTATAAGTCATATCTATTTTGACGATACTGACGGAGACTTCCTGCCGATTTCCGAGCGAACTACAAGTCCAGCAAAAAAAAAATACATAAACAAAACCAGCGTATCTCCTTATCCCTATAAAGAACATCTAATAAACTTTGAATAAAAGTTTGACTTGAAAAAAAATCCGGTTACAACCAGATTCCGGAATAATTATATGTCCGGGGTAAAAAACCATTGTCATATACCGACCCAGCCTCTCTTCTTACCCCTTAATCTGTCATCTAATCGAACTTTTGCTTTTAACAAATTTTCCTGGTTTTGCCGGATTCCGGGCGAACTAGTTGTCCGGCGAGAAAATGATTTTCAACATCGTGTTCGGCATGTCTATTTATCCATAAATCACACATTTAATCAACTTCAAATTAAACTTTTACTTTTAACCAACTTTCCGGTTTTCGCCGGATTCCGGGCGAACTACATGTCCGGGTAGAAAATTGTTTTCACATTAGTGTTCAGCATATCTTCTTGCCCTAAATCGAACATCTAACCAACTCGAAATAAAACTTTTAATTTTAACAAACTTTCCGGGTTCGGCCGGATTCCGGGCGAACTACTTGTCCGTCGAGAAAATGGTTTTCACCATCGTCTTCAGCATGTCTTCCTACCCTTAAATCGAACATCTAATCAACTTCAAATAAAACTTTTACTTTTAACAAACTTTCCTGTTTTGGCCGGATTCCGGGCGAACTACTCTTCCGATGACAAAATGGTTTTTACCATCGTGCTCAGCTTGTCTTCTTACCCATAATCGACCATCATATTAGCTGTTTCAAAATATTTTGTTTGCCCCTTAATTTGAACTCCCTCCCCCACCCCTAAATGTAGGGCTACAAAGCCCATCTACGAACTCGACTGGTCCGACGACCCAACCTCACACCAAGTTTCAACAAAATATCTCATTCCCTTCGAGAGTTACAGTGCGCACAGACGGGCGGACGGACAGACGGACAACTTTTGCGATGTCATAGGTATCCCTCCACTTACGTTTTTTGGATCCCGAAAAGAAAAGAAAAAAACAACATCAACAAGAAAAAGACAATGCACGTAGCAAAACTTTACACTAAACACATAACAAACATAGCTACAGAGTATTGGATGGGAACAGAGGATGGATTCATATGAAGCTTTAGCTGGTGGGATGCTGAGTGTGACAAAATGGTCCCACATAAGAAATGTTTCATGCAGAAGTACAAGTAGCCTAAAAAAGTACAGTAGATGTTATGAGTTGAGTGCTCACATCCCAGGTTTGTGACTTGCACTTGGCTTAACCATGTTTGGAAATGTGAAATATTTAGACAGTGAAAAAGGCATTTTTTTTCCCCGAAAATTTTTTGTTGTGATGAAAATATGGATGTGACTGAGTTCAGATACAAAGTGTGCTAAGTGTCAATAAAACGGTCATATCTTTCGTGCGTCAATGATCCACAGCTTAATCAGAAAAGAAAGCAGAATGAGCTGTGAAGTTGAAATAGAGGATGGGTTTGCTATAGGGATACAACATCATCAACCAACTATATTCAGACATTAATTTACGTTCTAATTGAAGTTTTTAATTGCAGGATAATGAACGCCTGACCTTCGTCATATTCCCTTGGAAGCCAGTTACAATGAAAGAGCTGATTGGGTCATCATCAGTGAAGTATGCACCGGAATGAACAACATTTAGTGTTTAGTGGTTGAGAATGTTCAGAACTGATTAAGTAAAGAATAATACAGTTTTCCTTCCAATGCTTCATTGTATGCCATAGCATAAATTAAAGTATATTCCTTGCCATCTATGTCTTTGTAAGCAGTCAGTCTGGTCTTTATTGTATGCTGCTGTGTTACTAAAGCAGTGTAACATAATCAGATGGGCCTACTTCTCTGAGTAAATGTAATTTGTCGACTAATACAGTTTATGAGCTCTTGATGTTTGTCGGAGCTCAACTAAACCCTGTAGTGTGAGGCAAGGAGCCACAATGCTAATACTACCAAGGGCTCATCATTCACAAACTGTCGCCCAGTTTTTAGGGCATCACGCTAGGGTCCATTGTTGTCTTTACTGATTGTATTCTTGGAGAATTGCTATCTGCAATGATTTTCCTCTTATAAGTATTAGGTCGCTATGGTCTGTCAAATGTTGTTTGTCCACAGTGTTTAGAGAGACCAGCAACGTAAATAAAACCCCAATTCTACACCCAAACCTGTAACAAAGGTGCCAAAACATTCCTATGGGCACCATGTGGTAGGTTCAAAGCACAACAGAATGTTTGATGACTACAGTGTACTAGTAGCTACAGAGGACTAAAAGTTCCTAATGATCAAGAAAGAGGCTATTAAATCTCTGCTACACAGCTAGATAGACTTGGTCCCATTCTCAGAGGGTCAGTGGTCAGTATGATTTGCCCCAGATTGTAAAAGATCATGAGATTCAACTGTAGAGAACTGAATTCATCTTCTTTGAAGTGGTACATCTTAGCCAAAAAGGCATGGGGGGGGGGGGACTGTTTTTCCAAAGTGGGGCTTAGTCCAGAGTAAATGGATGGTAAGTTTGGGAGTGGGTTGGGAAATAAGAAAATTAAGTTACATTCTGGTTGGGAACTGTTAAGAGGGGCTTAGACAAGAGGAACTGAAACGGATGGTAAGTTTGGGAGTAGGTTGGGAAACAAGAAAATTAAGTTACATTCTGGTCCTTAGTTTCGGCATATGTGTGGTTCACATGGGGAGGATGTGTTTCATTTAGTGGGTTGATGTTTTAAGCTGAAAGATTTAAAAGAAATTTAAAACACTAACTTTTGGTGAGAATCAACGGGAGTGAACGATCTGATTTGTTCCTCGATAAAAAAAAAAACATTCCTGGCCTTTGTAGGTATGGGAGGTTCCTTCAGGTAGGCTATGTAGCATCGTTATTTTTTTTTTTTTTGAAAAGAGTTTTCTCCTTTTGGTGTTTTATATTGTGTTTTCAAGAGTTATCTATTTTATTTTCCTTCCAGGCTCTTCGCGAATCATTTTTTTCATTCTTAATGTGATCAGGGGCTTCATTTTTAGAGAGCAGAGGTGTCATTTCATGTCATCAGCTGCTTAAAAAGATCAAAGTTTCGAGAGAGTACACTGTAAAAAAAAATTGCAGTATTTGATACTAGGATCAATCTTGCCTTTATTGAGATAAGATCATCCCTAATTCGGATTGATTTTATCACAATAATTTTTATTTATACGAAAAGAATATTGTCGTGTTTATTTACATTGTTTTGTTTAAGTGTTCTAATATGTATATTTTACTTTTGTGTTTTATTCATACTCTGCTGTTACGCAAAAAGCAGGTCATAAATAAATAAAAAATAGAGATAAGATTATTCCCAGTAGCAAATACTGGATCCTTATTAGCTGCGTTCTTTGTCACGGGAGTTCTCACCAGTGGTCTCCGGTTTTTCTTACAAGCCGTTTTTGCATCCACTGGTGACTTCTCACTAGTCTTATAACCCATTTTTGAACTAATCAGTGTCCGGTTTTATCTCACCGATGCGGACTAACCAGAACCTGCTTGTGAGCCCCAGGTGAGCCCTGCTGCAGTTAGGAGTTCGCCGGTTTTCATCAACTCACAGGTGAACTAAAAGAACGCGTTTTAAGGGAAGAACCCGACACTGGTGACTAAACACCAGAGACAGCCTGGAGTGCAACGAACGCAGCTATTCACAGAAACTTTTTACAGTGTAGGTGAGAGACCAAAACTGCTTACCATAATTTCCAGTGTTTCCACTGGCAGCTACCCCTGGGTGTTGGGGTCAAAGAACGCCGATGAATAGGATAGGCAATGGGTAGGTATGGTGCGCTGAATGTTGGGCCTTAACCACAAGGTTGAGAGTGACTACAGTGAAATAAATATAAACACAGAGTCTCAAACAACCTTGTAAAAAAGGTGCCAGAACAATGAGGAGGGTGACAGAAGTCAAGGTGAAGTCAGCTCATCTGGGGATTCACTCAGTCCGGTTGTGTGATTACCTTGGTAGTGAGAATACCAATACGACTTCTAATTATCAGCAAACATCACACGTTGTCGAACTTCAAATTTGTCGCCAAAATCGTTCCCGCAAGACTGCCAAGTGGACCTAGCAGGGTTGCCAACCAAGACTATTTTTTTCGCCGTTTTCTCCGGTAATAATTGATGCGCCAGCACGGGACTTCGGCAATGGATTCCCTTGACCCATTGTGGGTCTCTGACGAATTTTAGGTCTAATTCTGGAGTTCCCCTTTAAGGAGATAGGGGAGAGTTGGTTATTAAGGAGATAAAATACACATCTTTACTCAAAGGTTGAGTTAGAACTCAACAGTTGAGTTGTTAGGCTAACAACCTAACAGTTGAGTTTAAAGAGAAAATATTCTTATTTTTCTTTTTATGTCATATTCCGCAAAAATTAGTTACAACTCGACTGTTTCAGTTATAATTAGACTGTTGATTTAATACTTGACAGCTCCTAAACTCTTTAAACCGCACATCTTTACTCAAAGGTTGAGTTGGAACTCAACAGTTGAGTTGTTAAGCTAACAACCTAACAGTTGAGTTTAAAGAGAAAATATTCTTATTTTTCTTTTTATGTCATATTCCGCAAAAATTAGTTACAACTCGACTGTTTCAGTTATAATTAGACTGTTGATTTAATACTTGACAGCTCCTAAACTCTTTAAACCGCACATCTTTACTCAAAGGTTGAGTTGGAACTCAACAGTTGAGTTGTTAAGCTAACAATCTAACAGTTGAGTTTAAAGAGAAAATATCATTATTTTTGTTTTTAGGTGATATTCCGCAAAGATCAGTTACAACTCGACTTTTTCATTTATAATTAGATTATTATTTAATCATTGACTAAAGCTCCTCACACAGGTATCTCCTTAAAGAACTCAAGTCCTCCTTAAAGCACTCCACGCAGTCATTTCCTTAAAGCACTCCTCGCAGGTATTTCCTTAAAGCACTCCACACAGGTATTTCCTTCAAGCACTCCACACAGGATTCATTCTAAAGCACTCCACACGACATGTTTCACCAATAGCAAATTCTCCCCGGTCTCCTTAAAGCACCCCAATCAGGCATCCTTCGCGTGAACATTCGTGCGTAGCTGGGGGATGGACTGAAGAAAATCTTAAACTTTAACTTTTTAAAATATTTAAAGTATGATTAGATAGAGTGCGAAAAACTAGATCGAATGGTGTGTTTCTTGTGAAGATCCAAGGCATTCCTATTTAATAAGAGCATTTAGCATTTAATGAGACACCTGTGTGGAGTGCTTTAAGGAGGAGTTGTGTTCTTTAAGGAGATACCTTTGTGAGGTGCTTTAAGGATACTCCTGTGTGGAGTGCTTTAAGAAAATACCTGCTTTTTTTCCAACTTCAACGCTTTCAAAAGTATCCAAGAATGCCTTGGACCTTCACAAGAAACACACCATTCGATCTAGTTTTTCGCACTTTATCTAATCATACTTTCTTTATTTTAAAAAGTTATATTTTAAGATTTTCTTCAGTCCATCGCCCAGCTACGCACGATTGTTCACGCAAAGGATGCCTGATTGGGGTGCTTTAAGGAGATAGGGGAGAGTTGGTTATTAAGGAGATAAAATACACATCTTTACTCAAAGGTTGAGTTAGAACTCAACAGTTGAGTTGTTAGGCTAACAACCTAACAGTTGAGTTTAAAGAGAAAATATTCTTATTTTTCTTTTTATGTCATATTCCGCAAAAATTAGTTACAACTCGACTGTTTCAGTTATAATTAGACTGTTGATTTAATACTTGACAGCTCCTAAACTCTTTAAACCGCACATCTTTACTCAAAGGTTGAGTTGGAACTCAACAGTTGAGTTGTTAAGCTAACAATCTAACAGTTGAGTTTAAAGAGAAAATATCATTATTTTTGTTTTTAGGTGATATTCCGCAAAGATCAGTTACAACTCGACTGTTTCAGTTATAATTAGATTATTATTTAATCATTGACTAAAGCTCCTCACACAGGTATCTCCTTAAAGAACTCAAGTCCTCCTTAAAGCACTCCACGCAGTCATTTCCTTAAAGCACTCCTCGCAGGTATTTCCTTAAACCACTCCACACAGGTATTTCCTTCAAGCACTCCACACAGGATTCATTCTAAAGCACTCCACACGACATGTTTCACCAATAGCAAATTCTCCCCGGTCTCCTTAAAGCACCCCAATCAGGCATCCTTCGCGTGAACATTCGTGCGTAGCTGGGGGATGGACTGAAGAAAATCTTAAACTTTAACTTTTTGAAATATGTAAAGTATGATTAGATAGAGAGCGAAAAACTAGATCGAACGGTGTGTTTCTTGTGAAGATCCAAGGCATTCCTATTTAATAAGAGCATTTAGCATTTAATGAGACACCTGTGTGGAGTGCTTTAAGGAGGAGTTGTGTTCTTTAAGGAGATACCTTTGTGAGGTGCTTTAAGGATACTCCTGTGTGGAGTGCTTTAAGAAAATACCTGCTTTTTTTCCAACTTCAACGCTTTCAAAAGTATCCAAGAATGCCTTGGACCTTCACAAGAAACACACCATTCGATCTAGTTTTTCGCACTTTATCTAATCATACTTTCTTTATTTTAAAAAGTTATATTTTAAGATTTTCTTCAGTCCATCGCCCAGCTACGCACGATTGTTCACGCAAAGGATGCCTGATTGGGGTGCTTTAAGGAGATAGGGGAGAGTTGGTTATTAAGGAGATAAAATACACATCTTTACTCAAAGGTTGAGTTAGAACTCAACAGTTGAGTTGTTAGGCTAACAACCTAACAGTTGAGTTTAAAGAGAAAATATTCTTATTTTTCTTTTTATGTCATATTCCGCAAAAATTAGTTACAACTCGACTGTTTCAGTTATAATTAGACTGTTGATTTAATACTTGACAGCTCCTAAACTCTTTAAACCGCACATCTTTACTCAAAGGTTGAGTTGGAACTCAACAGTTGAGTTGTTAAGCTAACAATCTAACAGTTGAGTTTAAAGAGAAAATATCATTATTTTTGTTTTTAGGTGATATTCCGCAAAGATCAGTTACAACTCGACTGTTTCAGTTATAATTAGATTATTATTTAATCATTGACTAAAGCTCCTCACACAGGTATCTCCTTAAAGAACTCAAGTCCTCCTTAAAGCACTCCACGCAGTCATTTCCTTAAAGCACTCCTCGCAGGTATTTCCTTAAAGCACTCCACACAGGTATTTCCTTCAAGCACTCCACACAGGATTCATTCTAAAGCACTCCACACGACATGTTTCACCAATAGCAAATTCTCCCCTATCTCCTTAAAGCACCCCAATCAGGCATCCTTCGCGTGAACATTCGTGCGTAGTTGGGGGATGGACTGAAGAAAATCTTAAACTTTAACTTTTTAAAATATGTAAAGTATGATTAGATAGAGTGCGAAAAACTAGATCGAATGGTGTGTTTCTTGTGAAGATCCAAGGCATTCCTATTTAATAAGAGCATTTAGCATTTCTCACCTGTGTGGAGTGCTTTAAGGAGGAGTTGTGTTCTTTAAGGAGATACTTTTGTGAGGTGCTTTAAGGATACTCCTGTGTGGAGTGCTTTAAGAAAATACCTGCTTTTTTCCAGCTTCAACGCTTTCAAAAGTATCCAAGAATGCCTTGGACCTTCACAAGAAACACACCATTCGATCTAGTTTTTCGCACTCTATCTAATCATACTTTCTTTATTTTAAAAAGTTATATTTTAAGATTTTCTTCAGTCCATCGCCCAGCTACGCACGATTGTTCACGCAAAGGATGCCTGATTGGGGTGCTTTAAGGAGATAGGGGAGAGTTGGTTATTAAGGAGATAAAATACACATCTTTACTCAAAGGTTGAGTTAGAACTCAACAGTTGAGTTGTTAGGCTAACAACCTAACAGTTGAGTTTAAAGAGAAAATATTCTTATTTTTCTTTTTATGTCATATTCCGCAAAAATTAGTTACAACTCGACTGTTTCAGTTATAATTAGACTGTTGATTTAATACTTGACAGCTCCTAAACTCTTTAAACCGCACATCTTTACTCAAAGGTTGAGTTGGAACTCAACAGTTGAGTTGTTAAGCTAACAACCTAACAGTTGAGTTTAAAGAGAAAATATTCTTATTTTTCTTTTTATGTGATATTCCGCAAAAATTAGTTACAACTCGACTGTTTCAGTTATAATTAGACTGTTGATTTAATACTTGACAGCTCCTAAACTCTTTAAACCGCACATCTTTACTCAAAGGTTGAGTTGGAACTCAACAGTTGAGTTGTTAAGCTAACAATCTAACAGTTGAGTTTAAAGAGAAAATATCATTATTTTTGTTTTTAGGTGATATTCCGCAAAGATCAGTTACAACTCGACTGTTTCAGTTATAATTAGATTATTATTTAATCATTGACTAAAGCTCCTCACACAGATATCTCCTTAAAGAACTCAAGTCCTCCTTAAAGCACTCCACGCAGTCATTTCCTTAAAGCACTCCTCGCAGGTATTTCCTTAAAGCACTCCACACAGGTATTTCCTTCAAGCACTCCACACAGGATTCATTCTAAAGCACTCCACACGACATGTTTCACCAATAGCAAATTCTCCCCTATCTCCTTAAAGCACCCCAATCAGGCATCCTTCGCGTGAACATTCGTGCGTAGCTGGGGGATGGACTGAAGAAAATCTTAAACTTTAACTTTTTAAAATATGTAAAGTATGATTAGATAGAGTGCGAAAAACTAGATCGAATGGTGTGTTTCTTGTGAAGATCCAAGGCATTCCTATTTAATAAGAGCATTTAGCATTTAATGAGACACCTGTGTGGAGTGCTTTAAGGAGGAGTTGTGTTCTTTAAGGAGATACCTTTGTGAGGTGCTTTAAGGATACTCCTGTGTGAAGTGCTTTAAGAAAATACCTGCTTTTTTCCAGCTTCAACGCTTTCAAAAGTATCCAAGAATGCCTTGGACCTTCACAAGAAACACACCATTCGATCTAGTTTTTCGCACTCTATCTAATCATACTTTCTTTATTTTAAAAAGTTATATTTTAAGATTTTCTTCAGTCCATCGCCCAGCTACGCACGATTGTTCACGCAAAGGATGCCTGATTGGGGTGCTTTAAGGAGATAGGGGAGAGTTGGTTATTAAGGAGATAAAATACACATCTTTACTAAAAGGTTGAGTTGGAACTCAACAGTTGAGTTGTTAGGCCAACAACCTAACAGTTGAGTTTAGAGAGAAAATATCATTATTTTTGTTTTTAGGTGATATTCCGCAAAGATCAGTTACAACTCGACTGCTTTAGTGATAATTAGACTGTTGATTTGATCATTGGCTAAAGCACCTCACACAGATATCTCCTTAAGGAACTCAACTCCTCCTTAAAGCACTCCACGCAGGCATTTGCCTTAAATCACTCCTTGCAGGTATTTCCTTAAAGCACTCCACACAGGTTTCACTCTAAAGCACTCCACACATGTTTCGCCTTAAAGCACTAATAAAAGGAATTTCCTTAAAGCTCTTCACACAGGTATCTCCTTAAAGCACACCACAAACAGGTTTCACTTTAAAACACTACACACAGGTATCTCATTAAATACTCCAAAAAGATATCTCCTTAAAGCACTACAACCAAGAATCCTTTGCGTGAACATTCCTGCGTAGCTTGGGGATCTACCGAAGAAAATCTTAAACCTTAATTTTTTTTAAATAAAGAAGATATGATCAAATAGAGCGCGAAAAAATAGATCGAATGGTGTGTTTCTTGTGAAGATCCAAGGCATTCTTGGATACTTTTTAAAGCGTTGAAGTTGAAAAAACGCAGGTTCTTCCTTAAAGCACTAAACACAGGTGTATCCTTAAAGCCCCTAATACAGCATTTCCTCAAAGGATGCCTGATCGGAGTTCTTTAAGGAGCCAGCTTTGTAGAGCATTTAATGAGATGCCTGTGTGTAGTATTTTAAGGAGATACCTATGTGGAATGCCTTAAGGAGATACCTGTGTGGAGTGCTTTAAGGAAATACCTGCGAGGAGTGCTTTAAGGAAATGTCTGCGAGGAGTGCTTTAATGAAATGACTGCGTGGAGTGCTTTAAGGAGGTCTTATCATGTCTGTGCAATCTGAAGAATCGGAAGCACAGTTACACAAATGAGAGACGAATGGAGAGATGTGAAAATCTTTATTCTTTGACTTTTTATAACGAATTATATATGAATCGATAAAAATAAAAAGTTGTATAAGATGGTATAAGTGCCAGTAGAATCCCGAGTAACCTGGAAGTGCAGGTTTTGAGCACGCATCCTTTGCGTGGACATTCGTGCGTAGCTGGAGAAAATCTTAAACTTTAAATTTTTATAATAAATAAGATATGATTAGATAACGCGCAAAAAAATAGATCGAAATGTGTTTTTCTTGTGAAGATTCTAGGCATTCTTGGATACTTTTTAAAGCGTTGAAGTTGGAAAAAACGCAGGTATTTCCACGGGTCTTTTCGCAGGTATTTACACACATTTTATTCTATCTTAATGAAACTTGGTACACTTGTACACATTTTTATGCTTTTTCGAACCAATCCCGCTTCAGAATAAACTAATTATAATCACGTGTTTATTATTATTTTCCAACTTCAACGCTTTAAAAAATATTCAAGATTGCTACGGATCTTTACAAAAAACACACCGTTTTATCTATTTTTTTGGGCTCTTTTTAGTCATATCTTATTTATTTTAAAAAATTAATTTTAAGATTTTTTCAGCACGCAAAGGATGCGTGCTCGAGATCAGCGGCCTCTTAGCAAAAGCTTTGCTGTAGAGTCAAAAGTTATAGGCTGAGCAACTTGAAATTTTAACGGTAGATTAAGCGTAATATTTGCATCCGGATTAGATAATCCCGGATAACATACGACGTTTTCCCATCCAACACGGTACTCTGAAAGCTGAATATTGACATAGTATTACATGCGACTTTTTCGTACTACTACCATACTACTACGTACGCTACAAATTTTTCATCGGGTCCCCCAGCTACGCACGATTGTTCACGGCTTTGTGGAGCATTTAATGAGATACCTGTGTGTTTTGTTTTAAGGTTAAATTTGTGTGGATTACTTTATGGAGATGCCTGTGTGAAGAGCTTTAAGGAAATTCTCGTTTTTAGTGCTTTAAGGTTAAACCTGTGTGGAGTGCTTTAGAGTGAAACCTGTGTAGAGTGCTTTAACGAAATACCTGCATGGAGTGCTTTAAGGAAATACCTGCAAGGAGTGCTTTAAGGAAATGTCTGCGAGGAGTGCTTTAATGAAATGACTGCGTGGAGTGCTTTAAGGAGGTCTTATCATGTCTGTGCAATCTGAAGAATCGGAAGCACAGTTACACAAATGAGACACGAATGGAGAGATGTGAAAATCTTTATTCTTTGACTTTTTATAACGAATTATATATGAATCGATAAAAATAAAAAGTTGTATAAGATGGTATAAGTGCCAGTAGAATCCCGAGTAACCTGGAAGTGCAGGTTTTGAGCACGCATCCTTTGCGTGGACATTCGTGCGCAGCTGGAGAAAATCTTAAACTTTAAATTTTTATAATAAATAAGATATGATTAGATAACGCGCAAAAAAATAGATCGAAATGTGTTTTTCTTGTGAAGATCCTAGGCATTCTTGGATACTTTTTAAAGCGTTGAAGTTGGAAAAAACGCAGGTATTTCCACGGGTCTTTTCGAAGGTATTTACACAGATTTTATTCTATCTTAATGAAACTCGGTACACTTGTACAACTTTTTATGCTTTTTCGAACCAAACCCGCTTCAGAATAAAATAATTATAATCACGTGTTTATTATTATTTTCCAACTTCAACGCTTTAAAAAATATTCAAGATTGCTACGGATCTTCACAAAAAACACACCATTTTATCTATTTTTTTGCGCTCTTTCTAGTCATATCTTATTTATTTAAAAAAATTAAAGTTTAAAATTTTTTCAGCACGCAAAGGATGCGTGCTCGAGATTAGCGGCCTCTTAGCAAAAGCTTTGCTGTAGAGTCAAAAGTTATAGGCTGAGCAACTTGAAATTTTAACGGTAGATTAAGCGTAATATTTGCATCCGGATTAGATAATCCCGGATAACATACGACGTTTTCCCAACCAACACGGTACTCTGAAAGCTGAATATTGACATAGTATTACATGCGACTTTTTCGTACTACTACCATACTACTACGCACGCTACAAAATTTTTCATCGGGTCTACAGCTGGACTCGCAACGAAAAGTTAAATAATTTCTTGAATTTGTTGCCATATTTGCCGGGGAAATACATATATCTAGCGATCCAAGTATCGAATGTTATTTGGGAATATCTCATTAGATGCGCAATTTTAAGCCTAATCTTCTACTAAAGTTCCAAGGTAATCCGCTACCAAATTTTGAATTTGCTGCATTACTCGCAACGAAAATTTAAATAATTTCTTGAATTTGTCGCAATCTTGCTGGGAGAAATACGTATATCTAGGGATCCAAGTATCCAATGTTATTCGGCAATATCTCATTTGATGCGCAGTTTCAAGCTTAATCTTCTATTAAATTTCCAAGGTCGTCAGTTCACATCTGTTGAATCTACAGCTGGACTCGCAACGAAAATTTAAATAATTTCTTGAATTTGTTGCCATATTTGCCGGGGAAATACATATATCTAGCGATCCAAGTATCGAATGTTAATCGGGAATATCTCATTAGATGCGCAATTTTAAGCCTAATCTTCTACTAAAGTTCCAAGGTAATCCGCTACCAAATTTTGAATTTGCTGCATTACTCGCAACGAAAATTTAAATAATTTCTTGAATTTTTCGCAATTTTGCTGGGAGAAATACATATATCTAGGGATCCAAGTATCCAATGTTATTCGGCAATATCTCATTTGATGCGCAGTTTCAAGCTTAATCTTCTATTAAATTTCCAAGGTCGTCAGTTCACATCTGTTGAATCTACAGCTGGACTCGCAACGAAAATTTAAATAATTTCTTGAATTTGTTGCCATATTTGCCGGGGAAATACATATATCTAGCGATCCAAGTATCGAATGTTAATCGGGAATATCTCATTAGATGCGCAATTATAAGCCTAATCTTCTACTAAAGTTCCAAGGTAATCCGCTACCAAATTTTGAATTTGCTGCATTACTCGCAACGAAAATTTAAATAATTTCTTGAATTTTTCGCAATTTTGCTGGGAGAAATACATATATCTAGGGATCCAAGTATCCAATGTTATTCGGCAATATCTCATTTGATGCGCAGTTTCAAGCTTAATCTTCTATTAAATTTCCAAGGTCGTCAGTTCACATCTGTTGAATCTACAGCTGGACTCGCAACGAAAAGTTAAATAATTTCTTGAATTTGTTGCCATATTTGCCGGGGAAATACATATATCTAGGGATCCAAGTATCCAATGTTATTCGGCAATATCTCATTTGATGCGCAATTTTAAGCCTAATCTTCTATTAAAGTTCCAAGGTAATCCGCAAACAAATTTTGAATTTGCTGCATTACTCCCAATTAAAATTTAAATAATTTCTTGAATTTGTCGCCATTTTGCTATCTAGCGATCCAAGTATCGAATGTTGTTCGGGGATATCTCATTCGATGCGCAATTTTAAGCTTAATTTTCTATTAAAGTTTGCTGTTGGAAAAATATATAGGTAACGATTCAATTCTCGAGTGTTCTTCTTATTGCAACTCACACTGGTATCTCCTTAAGGAACTCAACTCCTCCTTAAAGCACTCCACGCAGGCATCTCTTTAAAGCAATACTCGCAGGTATTTCCTTAAAGCACTCTACACAGGTTTCACTCTAAAGTATCTCATTAAATAAACCACAAAACTATCTCCTTAAAGCACTCAAACCAGGAAACTTTTTCTTGAGCATGAGCGTAGCTGGGGGATTAACTGAAGAAAATCTTAAACTTTAATTTTTCAAAATAAAGAAGATATGATTAGATATAGGGAGAAAAAATAGATCGAATGGTGTGTTTCTTGTGAAGATCCAAGGCATTCTTGGGTAGGTACTTTTAAAAGCGTTGAAGTTGGGAAAACACAGAATTTCGTTAAAGCACTCCACACAGGAGTATCCTTAAAGCACCTCACACAGGTATCTCCTTAATTAACACAACTCCTCCTTAAAGCACTCCACGCAGTCATTTCATTAAAGCACTCCTCGCAGGCAATTCCTTAAAGCACTCCCCACAGTTATCTCTTTAAAGCACTCAACACAGGTATCTCCTTACAGCACTCCAAACAGGAATTTCCTTAAAGCTCTTCACACAGGTATCTCGTTAAAGCAATCCACACACTCCACACAGGTGTATCCTTAAAGCACCTCACACAGCATTTTCTGCTTACAGAATGCCTGATTGGGGTGCTTTAAGGAGTAAGCTTTGTGGAACATTGAATTTGTGTAGTGTTTTAAGGAGATAATTATGTGGTATGCCTTAAGGAGATACCTGTGTTAAGGAGATACCTGTGTGGAGTGCTTTAAGGAAATATCTGAGTTTTTCCAACTTCAACGCTTTAAAAGGTGAAACCAGTGTGGAGTGCTTTAAGGAGGTACTTGTTTGGAGAGCTCTAAGGAAATTCCTATTTGGAGTGCTGTAATGAGATACCTGTGTTGAGTGCTTTAAGGAGATAACTCTGTTGAGTGCTTTAAGGAAATTTCTGCGAGGAGTGCTTTAATGGAATGACTGCGTGGAGTGCTTTAAGGAGGTGTTGTGTTATTTAAGGAGATATCTGTGTGAGGGCTTTAATGATACTCCTGTGTGGAGTGCTTTAAGGAAATACCTGCGTTTTTTCAAACTTCAGCGCTTTAAAAAGTATCCAAGAATGCCTCGGACCTTCACAAGAAGCACACCATCTAATCATACTTTCTTTATTTTAAAAAGTTAAAATTTAAGATTTTCTTCAGTCCATCCCCCAGCTACGCACGAATGTTCACGCAAAGGATGCCTGATTGGGGTGCTTTAAGGAGATAGGGGAGAGTTGGTTATTAAGGAGATAAAATACACATCTTTACTCAAAGGTTGAGTTAGAACTCAACAGTTGAGTTGTTAGGCTAACAACCTAACAGTTGAGTTTAAAGAGAAAATATTCTTATTTTTCTTTTATGTCATATTCCGCAAAAATTAGTTACAACTCGATTGTTTCAGTTATAATTAGACTGTTGATTCAATACTTGACAGCTCCTAAACTCTTTAAACCGCACATCTTTACTCAAAGGTTGAGTTGGAACTCAACAGTTGAGTTGTTAAGCTAACAAACTAACAGTTGAGTTTAAAGAGAAAATATTCTTATTTTTCTTTTTATGTCATATTCCGCAAAGATCAGTTACAACTCGACTGTTTCATTTATAATTAGACTGTTGATTTAATACTTGACAGCTCCTAAACTCTTTAAACCGCACATCTTTACTCAAAGGTTGAGTTGGAACTCAACAGTTGAGTTGTTAAGCTAACAATCTAACAGTTGAGTTTAAAGAGAAAATATCATTATTTTTGTTTTTAGGTGATATTCCGCAAAGATCAGTTACAACTCGACTGTTTCAGTTATAATTAGATTATTATTTAATCATTGACTAAAGCTCCCCACACAGGTATCTCCTTAAAGAACTCAAGTCCTCCTTAAAGCACTCCACGCAGTCATTTCCTTAAAGCACTCCTCGCAGGTATTTCCTTAAAGCACTCCACACAGGTATTTCCTTCAAGCACTCCACACAGGATTCATTCTAAAGCACTCCACACGACATGTTTCACCAATAGCAAATTCTCCCCGGTCTCCTTAAAGCACCCCAATCAGGCATCCTTCGCGTGAACATTCGTGAGTAGCTGGGGGATGGACTGAAGAAAATCTTAAACTTTAACTTTTTAAAATATGTAAAGTATGATTAGATAGAATGCGAAAAACTAGATCGAATGGTGTGTTTCTTGTGAAGATCCAAGGCATTCCTATTTAATAAGAGCATTTAGCATTTAATGAGACACCTGTGTGGAGTGCTTTAAGGAGGAGTTGTGTTCTTTAAGGAGATACCTTTGTGAGGTGCTTTAAGGATACTCCTGTGTGGAGTGCTTTAAGAAAATACCTGCTTTTTTTCCAACTTCAACGCTTTCAAAAGTATCCAAGAATGCCTTGGACCTTCACAAGAAACACACCATTCGATCTAGTTTTTCGCACTCTATCTAATCATACTTTCTTTATTTTAAAAAGTTATATTTTAAGATTTTCTTCAGTCCATCGCCCAGCTACGCACGATTGTTCACGCAAAGGATGCCTGATTGGGGTGCTTTAAGGAGATAGGGGAGAGTTGGTTATTAAGGAGATAAAATACACATCTTTACTCAAAGGTTGAGTTGGAACTCAACAGTTGAGTTGTTAGGCCAACAACCTAACAGTTGAGTTTAGAGAGAAAATATCATTATTTTTGTTTTTAGGTGATATTCTGCAAAGATCAGTTACAACTCGACTGCTTTAGTGATAATTAGACTGTTGATTTGATCATTGGCTAAAGCACCTCACACAGATATCTCCTTAAGGAACTCAACTCCTCCTTAAAGCACTCCACGCAGGCATTTCCTTAAAGCACTCCTTGCAGGTATTTCCTTAAAGCACTCCACACAGGTTTCACTCTAAAGCACTCCACACATGTTTCGCCTTAAACCACTAATAAAAGGAATTTCCTTAAAGCTCTTCACACAGGTATCTCCTTAAAGCACACCACAAACAGGTTTCACTTTAAAACACTACACACAGGTATCTCATTAAATACTCCACAAAGATATCTCCTTAAAGCACTACAACCAAGAATCCTTTGCGTGAACATTCGTGCGTAGCTTGGGGATCTACCGAAGAAAATCTTAAACCTTATTTTTTTTTAAATAAAGAAGATATGATCAAATAGAGCGCGAAAAAATAGATCGAATGGCGTGTTTCTTGTGAAGATCCAAGGCATTCTTGGATACTTTTTAAAGCGTTGAAGTTGAAAAAACGCAGGTTCTTCCTTAAAGCACTAAACACAGGTGTATCCTTAAAGCCCCTAATACAGCATTTCCTTAAAGGATGCCTGATCGGAGTTCTTTAAGGAGCCAGCTTTGTAGAGCATTTAATGAGATGCCTGTGTGTAGTATTTTAAGGAGATACCTATGTGGAATGCCTTAAGGAGATACCTGTGTGGAGTGCTTTAAGGAAATACCTGCGAGGAGTGCTTTAAAGAAATGTCTGCGAGGAGTGCTTTAATGAAATGACTGCGTGGAGTGCTTTAAGGAGTTCTTATCATGTCTCTGCAATCTGAAGAATCGGAAGCACAGTTACACAAATGAGAGACGAATGGAGAGATGTGAAAATCTTTATTCTTTGACTTTTTATAACGAATTATATATGAATCGATAAAAATAAAAAGTTGTATAAGATGGTATAAGTGCCAGTAGAATCCCGAGTAACCTGGAAGTGCAGGTTTTGAGCACGCATCCTTTGCGTGGACATTCGTGCGCAGCTGGAGAAAATCTTAAACTTTAAATTTTTATAATAAATAAGATATGATTAGATAACACGCAAAAAAATAGATCAAAATGTGTTTTTCTTGTGAAGATCCTAGGCAATCTTGGATACTTTTTAAAGCGTTGAAGTTGGAAAAAACGCAGGTATTTCCACGGGTCTTTTCGCAGGTATTTACACAGATTTTATTCTATCTTAATGAAACTCGGTACACTTGTACAACTTTTTATGCTTTTTCGAACCAAACCCGCTTCAGAATAAAATAATTATAATCACGTGTTTATTATTATTTTCCAACTTCAACGCTTTAAAAAATATTCAAGATTGCTACGGATCTTTACAAAAAACACACCGTTTTATCTATTTTTTGGGCTCTTTTTAGTCATATCTTATTTATTTAAAAAAAATAATTTTAAGATTTTTTCAGCACGCAAAGGATGCGTGCTCGAGATCAGCGGCCTCGTAGCAAAAGCTTTGCTGTAGAGTCAAAAGTTATAGGCTGAGCAACTTGAAATTTTAACGGTAGATTAAGCGTAATATTTGCATCCGGATTAGATAATCCCGGATAACATACGACGTTTTCCCATCCAACACGGTACTCTGAAAGCTGAATATTGACATAGTATTACATGCGACTTTTTCGTACTACTACCATACTACTACGTACGCTACAAATTTTTCATCGGGTCCCCCAGCTACGCACGATTGTTCACGGCTTTGTGGAGCATTTAATGATATACCTGTGTGTTGTGTTTTAAGGTGAAATTTGTGTGGATTACTTTATGGAGATGCCTGTGTGAAGAGCTTTAAGGAAATTCTCGTTTTTAGTGCTTTAAGGTTAAACCTGTGTGGAGTGCTTTAGAGTGAAACCTGTGTAGAGTGCTTTAACGAAATACCTGCATGGAGTGCTTTAAGGAAATACCTGCAAGGAGTGCTTTAAGGAAATGTCTGCGAGGAGGAACTCAACAGTTGAGTTGTTAGGCCAACAACCTAACAGTTGAGTTTAGAGAGAAAATATCATTATTTTTGTTTTTAGGTGATATTCCGCAAAGATCAGTTACAACTCGACTGCTTTAGTGATAATTAGACTGTTGATTTGATCATTGGCTAAAGCACCTCACACAGATATCTCCTTAAGGAACTCAACTCCTCCTTAAAGCACTCCACGCAGGCATTTGCCTTAAATCACTCCTTGCAGGTATTTCCTTAAAGCACTCCACACAGGTTTCACTCTAAAGCACTCCACACAAGTTTCGCCTTAAAGCACTAATAAAAGGAATTTCCTTAAAGCTCTTCACACAGGTATCTCCTTAAAGCACACCACAAACAGGTTTCACTTTAAAACACTACACACAGGTATCTCATTAAATACTCCACAAAGATATCTCCTTAAAGCACTACAACCAAGAATCCTTTGCGTGAACATTCCTGCGTAGCTTGGGGATCTACCGAAGAAAATCTTAAACCTTAATTTTTTTTAAATAAAGAAGATATGATCAAATAGAGCGCGAAAAAATAGATCGAATGGTGTGTTTCTTGTGAAGATCCAAGGCATTCTTGGATACTTTTTAAAGCGTTGAAGTTGAAAAAACGCAGGTTCTTCCTTAAAGCACTAAACACAGGTGTATCCTTAAAGCCCCTAATACAGCATTTCCTCAAAGGATGCCTGATCGGAGTTCTTTAAGGAGCCAGCTTTGTAGAGCATTTAATGAGATGCCTGTGTGTAGTATTTTAAGGAGATACCTATGTGGAATGCCTTAAGGAGATACCTGTGTGGAGTGCTTTAAGGAAATACCTGCGAGGAGTGCTTTAAGGAAATGTCTGCGAGGAGTGCTTTAATGAAATGACTGCGTGGAGTGCTTTAAGGAGGTCTTATCATGTCTGTGCAATCTGAAGAATCGGAAGCACAGTTACACAAATGAGAGACGAATGGAGAGATGTGAAAATCTTTATTCTTTGACTTTTTATAACGAATTATATATGAATCGATAAAAATAAAAAGTTGTATAAGATGGTATAAGTGCCAGTAGAATCCCGAGTAACCTGGAAGTGCAGGTTTTGAGCACGCATCCTTTGCGTGGACATTCGTGCGTAGCTGGAGAAAATCTTAAACTTTAAATTTTTATAATAAATAAGATATGATTAGATAACGCGCAAAAAAATAGATCGAAATGTGTTTTTCTTGTGAAGATTCTAGGCATTCTTGGATACTTTTTAAAGCGTTGAAGTTGGAAAAAACGCAGGTATTTCCACGGGTCTTTTCGCAGGTATTTACACACATTTTATTCTATCTTAATGAAACTTGGTACACTTGTACACATTTTTATGCTTTTTCGAACCAATCCCGCTTCAGAATAAACTAATTATAATCACGTGTTTATTATTATTTTCCAACTTCAACGCTTTAAAAAATATTCAAGATTGCTACGGATCTTTACAAAAAACACACCGTTTTATCTATTTTTTTGGGCTCTTTTTAGTCATATCTTATTTATTTTAAAAAATTAATTTTAAGATTTTTTCAGCACGCAAAGGATGCGTGCTCGAGATCAGCGGCCTCTTAGCAAAAGCTTTGCTGTAGAGTCAAAAGTTATAGGCTGAGCAACTTGAAATTTTAACGGTAGATTAAGCGTAATATTTGCATCCGGATTAGATAATCCCGGATAACATACGACGTTTTCCCATCCAACACGGTACTCTGAAAGCTGAATATTGACATAGTATTACATGCGACTTTTTCGTACTACTACCATACTACTACGTACGCTACAAATTTTTCATCGGGTCCCCCAGCTACGCACGATTGTTCACGGCTTTGTGGAGCATTTAATGAGATACATGTGTGTTTTGTTTTAAGGTTAAATTTGTGTGGATTACTTTATGGAGATGCCTGTGTGAAGAGCTTTAAGGAAATTCTCGTTTTTAGTGCTTTAAGGTTAAACCTGTGTGGAGTGCTTTAGAGTGAAACCTGTGTAGAGTGCTTTAACGAAATACCTGCATGGAGTGCTTTAAGGAAATACCTGCAAGGAGTGCTTTAAGGAAATGTCTGCGAGGAGTGCTTTAATGAAATGACTGCGTGGAGTGCTTTAAGGAGGTCTTATCATGTCTGTGCAATCTGAAGAATCGGAAGCACAGTTACACAAATGAGACACGAATGGAGAGATGTGAAAATCTTTATTCTTTGACTTTTTATAACGAATTATATATGAATCGATAAAAATAAAAAGTTGTATAAGATGGTATAAGTGCCAGTAGAATCCCGAGTAACCTGGAAGTGCAGGTTTTGAGCACGCATCCTTTGCGTGGACATTCGTGCGTAGCTGGAGTAAATCTTAAACTTTAAATTTTTATAATAAATAAGATATGATTAGATAACGCGCAAAAAAATAGATCAAAATGTGTTTTTCTTGTGAAGATCCTAGGCAATCTTGGATACTTTTTAAAGCGTTGAAGTTGGAAAAAACGCAGGTATTTCCACGGGTCTTTTCGAAGGTATTTACACAGATTTTATTCTATCTTAATGAAACTCGGTACACTTGTACAACTTTTTATGCTTTTTCGAACCAAACCCGCTTCAGAATAAAATAATTATAATCACGTGTTTATTATTATTTTCCAACTTCAACGCTTTAAAAAATATTCAAGATTGCTACGGATCTTCACAAAAAACACACCATTTTATCTATTTTTTTGCGCTCTTTCTAGTCATATCTTATTTATTTAAAAAAATTAAAGTTTAAAATTTTTTCAGCACGCAAAGGATGCGTGCTCGAGATTAGCGGCCTCTTAGCAAAAGCTTTGCTGTAGAGTCAAAAGTTATAGGCTGAGCAACTTGAAATTTTAACGGTAGATTAAGCGTAATATTTGCATCCGGATTAGATAATCCCGGATAACATACGACGTTTTCCCAACCAACACGGTACTCTGAAAGCTGAATATTGACATAGTATTACATGCGACTTTTTCGTACTACTACCATACTACTACGCACGCTACAAAATTTTTCATCGGGTCTACAGCTGGACTCGCAACGAAAAGTTAAATAATTTCTTGAATTTGTTGCCATATTTGCCGGGGAAATACATATATCTAGCGATCCAAGTATCGAATGTTAATCGGGAATATCTCATTAGATGCGCAATTATAAGCCTAATCTTCTACTAAAGTTCCAAGGTAATCCGCTACCAAATTTTGAATTTGCTGCATTACTCGCAACGAAAATTTAAATAATTTCTTGAATTTTTCGCAATTTTGCTGGGAGAAATACATATATCTAGGGATCCAAGTATCCAATGTTATTCGGCAATATCTCATTTGATGCGCAGTTTCAAGCTTAATCTTCTATTAAATTTCCAAGGTCGTCAGTTCACATCTGTTGAATCTACAGCTGGACTCGCAACGAACAGTTAAATAATTTCTTGAATTTGTTGCCATATTTGCCGGGGAAATACATATATCTAGGGATCCAAGTATCCAATGTTATTCGGCAATATCTCATTTGATGCGCAATTTTAAGCCTAATCTTCTATTAAAGTTCCAAGGTAATCCGCAAACAAATTTTGAATTTGCTGCATTACTCCCAATTAAAATTTAAATAATTTCTTGAATTTGTCGCCATTTTGCTATCTAGCGATCCAAGTATCGAATGTTGTTCGGGGATATCTCATTCGATGCGCAATTTTAAGCTTAATTTTCTATTAAAGTTTGCTGTTGGAAAAATATATAGGTAACGATTCAATTCTCGAGTGTTCTTCTTATTGCAACTCACACTGGTATCTCCTTAAGGAACTCAACTCCTCCTTAAAGCACTCCACGCAGGCATCTCTTTAAAGCAATACTCGCAGGTATTTCCTTAAAGCACTCTACACAGGTTTCACTCTAAAGTATCTCATTAAATAAACCACAAAACTATCTCCTTAAAGCACTCAAACCAGGAAACTTTTTCTTGAGCATGAGCGTAGCTGGGGGATTAACTGAAGAAAATCTTAAACTTTAATTTTTCAAAATAAAGAAGATATGATTAGATATAGGGAGAAAAAATAGATCGAATGGTGTGTTTCTTGTGAAGATCCAAGGCATTCTTGGGTACTTTTAAAAGCGTTGAAGTTGGGAAAACACAGAATTTCGTTAAAGCACTCCACACAGGAGTATCCTTAAAGCACCTCACACAGGTATCTCCTTAATTAACACAACTCCTCCTTAAAGCACTCCACGCAGTCATTTCATTAAAGCACTCCTCGCAGGCAATTCCTTAAAGCACTCCCCACAGTTATCTCTTTAAAGCACTCAACACAGGTATCTCCTTACAGCACTCCAAACAGGAATTTCCTTAAAGCTCTTCACACAGGTATCTCGTTAAAGCAATCCACACACTCCACACAGGTGTATCCTTAAAGCACCTGACACAGCATTTTCTGCTTACAGAATGCCTGATTGGGGTGCTTTAAGGAGTAAGCTTTGTGGAACATTGAATTTGTGTAGTGTTTTAAGGAGATAATTATGTGGTATGCCTTAAGGAGATACCTGTGTTAAGGAGATACCTGTGTGGAGTGCTTTAAGGAAATATCTGAGTTTTTCCAACTTCAACGCTTTAAAAGGTGAAACCAGTGTGGAGTGCTTTAAGGAGGTACTTGTTTGGAGAGCTCTAAGGAAATTCCTATTTGGAGTGCTGTAATGAGATACCTGTGTTGAGTGCTTTAAGGAGATAACTCTGTTGAGTGCTTTAAGGAAATTTCTGCGAGGAGTGCTTTAATGGAATGACTGCGTGGAGTGCTTTAAGGAGGTGTTGTGTTATTTAAGGAGATATCTGTGTGAGGGCTTTAATGATACTCCTGTGTGGAGTGCTTTAAGGAAATACCTGCGTTTTTTCAAACTTCAGCGCTTTAAAAAGTATCCAAGAATGCCTCGGACCTTCACAAGAAGCACACCATCTAATCATACTTTCTTTATTTTAAAAAGTTAAAATTTAAGATTTTCTTCAGTCCATCCCCCAGCTACGCACGAATGTTCACGCAAAGGATGCCTGATTGGGGTGCTTTAAGGAGATAGGGGAGAGTTGGTTATTAAGGAGATAAAATACACATCTTTACTCAAAGGTTGAGTTAGAACTCAACAGTTGAGTTGTTAGGCTAACAACCTAACAGTTGAGTTTAAAAAGAAAATATTCTTATTTTTCTTTTATGTCATATTCCGCAAAAATTAGTTACAACTCGATTGTTTCAGTTATAATTAGACTGTTGATTCAATACTTGACAGCTCCTAAACTCTTTAAACCGCACATCTTTACTCAAAGGTTGAGTTGGAACTCAACAGTTGAGTTGTTAAGCTAACAAACTAACAGTTGAGTTTAAAGAGAAAATATTCTTATTTTTCTTTTTATGTCATATTCCGCAAAGATCAGTTACAACTCGACTGTTTCATTTATAATTAGACTGTTGATTTAATACTTGACAGCTCCTAAACTCTTTAAACCGCACATCTTTACTCAAAGGTTGAGTTGGAACTCAACAGTTGAGTTGTTAAGCTAACAATCTAACAGTTGAGTTTAAAGAGAAAATATCATTATTTTTGTTTTTAGGTGATATTCCGCAAAGATCAGTTACAACTCGACTGTTTCAGTTATAATTAGATTATTATTTAATCATTGACTAAAGCTCCCCACACAGGTATCTCCTTAAAGAACTCAAGTCCTCCTTAAAGCACTCCACGCAGTCATTTCCTTTAAGCACTCCTCGCAGGTATTTCCTTAAAGCACTCCACACAGGTATTTCCTTCAAGCACTCCACACAGGATTCATTCTAAAGCACTCCACACGACATGTTTCACCAATAGCAAATTCTCCCCGGTCTCCTTAAAGCACCCCAAT
>JAKZAP010000180.1:0-73616 GCA_023053575.1 Branchinecta lynchi | reverse complement strand
CCCACAAAGCTGGTTTTCCCGCAGGGTTTGTTTTCCCACAAGGTTAGTTTTCCCGCAAGGTTTGTTTTCCCACAAGGTTAGTTTTCCCACAAGGTTTGTTTCCCCACAAGGTTTGTTTCCCCACAAGGTTTGTTTTCCCACAAGGATTGTTTTGTCACAAGGTTTGTTTTCCCACTGTCTTGGTTTTCCCAAAAGGTTCGCTTTCCCGCAAGGCTGGTTTTCCCACAAAGTTTGTTTCCCCACAATGTTTGTTTTCTCACAAGGTTTGTTTTCCCACAAGGTTGGTTTTCCCGAAAGGTTTGTTTCCCCACAAGGTTGGTTTTCCAAGAAGGCTGGTTTTCCCGCAGGGTTTGTTTTCCCACAAGGATAGTTTTCCCGCAAGGTTTGTTTTCCCACAAGGTTAGTTTTCCCACAAGGTTTGTTTCCCCACAAGGTTTGTTTCCCCACAAGGTTTTTTTTCCCACAAGGATTGTTTTCTCACAAGGTTTGTTTTCCCACTGTGTTGGTTTTCACAAGAGGTTCGCTTTCCCGCAAGGTTCGCTTTCCCGCAAGGTTGGTTTTCTCACAAGGTTTGTTTTCTCACAAGGTATGTTTTCCCACTAGGTTTGTTTCCCCACAAGGTTTGTTTTCTCACAAGGTTTGTTTTCCCACAAGGTTTTTTTTCCCACAAGGTTTGTTTTCCCACAAGGTTTGTTTTGCCACAAGGTTGGTTTTCCAGAAAGGTTTGTTTCCCCACAAGGTTGGTTTTCCCACAAGGTTTGTTTTCCCGCAGGGTTTGTTTTCCCACAAGGTTAGTTTTACCACTAGGTTTGTTTCCCCACAAGGTTTGTTTTCCCACAAGGTTTGTTTTCCCCCAAGGTTGGTTTCCCCACAAGGTTGGTTTTCCCAAAAGGTTCGCTTTCACGCAAGGCCAACCTTGCGGGAAAACGAACCTTTTGGGAAAACCAACACAGTGGGAAAACAAACCTTGTGGGTAAACCAACCTTGCGGGAAAACCAACCTTGGGGGAAAACAAAGCTTGTGGGAAAACAAACCTTGTGGGAAAACCAACTTAGTGGGAAAAACAACCTTGGGGGAAAACAAAGCTTGTGGGAAAACAAACCTTGTGGTAAAACCAACCTAGTGGGAAAAACAACCTAGTGGGAAAACAAACCTTGTGAGAAAACAAACCTTGTGGGAAAACCAACCTTATGGGGAAAGCAACCCTGCGGGAAAACCAACCTTGTGGGAAAACCAACCTTGTGGGAAAACCAACCTTGTGGGAAAGCGAAACTTTTGGGAAAACCAACACAGTGGGAAAACAAACCTTGTGGGAAAACAAACCTTGTGGGGAAACAAACCTTGCGGGAAAACTAACCTTGTGGGAAAAGAAACCCTGCGGGAAAACCAACCTTGGGGGAAAACCAACCTTGCGGGAAAGCGAACCTTTTGGGAAAACCAACACAGTGGGAAAACAAACCTTGTGAGAAAACAATCCTTGTGGGAAAACAAACCTTGTGGGGATACAAACCTTGTGGGGAAACAAACCTTGTGGGAAAACTAACCTTGTGGGAAAACAAACCTTGCGGGAAAACTAACCTTGTGGGAAAACAAACCCTGCGGGAAAACAAACCTTGTGGGAAAACCAACCTTATGGGGAAAGCAACCCTGCGGGAAAACCAACCTTGTGGGAAAACCAACCTTGTGGGAAAACCAACCTTGTGGGAAAGCGAACCTTTTGGGAAAACCAACACAGTGGGAAAACAAACCTTGTGGGAAAACAAACCTTGCGGGAAAACTAACCTTGTGGGAAAACAAACCCTGCGGGAAAACAAACCTTGTGGGAAAACCAACCTTGTGGGGAAACAAACCTTTCTGGAAAACCAACCTTGTGGCAAAACAAACCTTGTGGGAAAACTAACCTTGTGGGAAAACAAACCTTGCGGGAAAACTAACCTTGTGGGAAAACAAACCCTGCGGGAAAACCAGCCTTGTGGGAAAACCAACCTTGTGGGGAAACAAACCTTTCGGGAAAACCAATCTTGTGGGAAAACAAACCTTGTGAGAAAACAAACATTGTGGGGAAACAAACCTTGTGGGAAAACCAGCCTTGCGGGAAAGCGAACCTTTTGGGAAAACCAACCTTATGGGGAAAGTAACCCTGCGGGAAAACCAACCTTGTGGGAAAACCAACCTTGTGGTAAAACCAACCTTTTGGGAAAGCGAACCTTTTGGGAAAACCAACACAGTGGGAGAACAAACCTTGTGGGAAAACAAACCTTGTGGGGAAACAAACCTTGCGGGAAAACTAACCTTGTGGGAAAACAAACCCTGCGGGAAAACCAACCTTGTGGGAAAACCAACCTTGTGGGGAAACAAACCTTTCGGGAAAACCAACCTTGTGGGAAAACAAACCTTGTGGGAAAACAAACCTTGTGGGGAAACAAACCTTGTGGGAAAACCAACATTGCGGGAAAGCGAACCTTTTGGGAAAACCAACACAGTGGGTAAACCAACCTTGCGGGAAAACCAACCTTGGGGGAAAACAAAGCTTGTGGGAAAACAAACCTTGTGGGAAAACCAACTTAGTGGGAAAAACAACCTTGGGGGAAAACAAAGCTTGTGGGAAAACAAACCTTGTGGGAAAACCAACCTAGTGGGAAAAACAACCTAGTGGGAAAACAAACCTTGTGAGAAAACAAACCTTGTGGGAAAACCAACCTTATGGGGAAAGCAACCCTGCGGGAAAACCAACCTTGTGGGAAAACCAACCTTGTGGGAAAACCAACCTTGTGGGAAAGCGAACCTTTTGGGAAAACAAACCTTGTGGGGAAACAAAACTTGCAGGAAAACTAACCTTGTGGGAAAACAAACCCTGCGGGAAAACCAACCTTGGGGGAAAACCAACCTTGCGGGAAAGCGAACCTTTTGGAAAAACCAACACAGTGGGAAAACAAACCTTGTGAGAAAACAATCCTTGTGGGAAAACAAACCTTGTGGGGAAACAAACCTTGTGGGGAAACAAACGTTGTGGGAAAGCGAACCTTTTGGGAAAACAAACCTTGTGGGGAAACAAACCTTGCAGGAAAACTAACCTTGTGGGAAAACAAACCCTGCGGGAAAACCAACCTTGGGGGAAAACAAAGCTTGTGGGAAAACAAACCTTTTCGGAAAACCAACCTAGTGGGAAAAACAACCTAGTGGGAAAACAAACCTTGTGAGAAAACAAACCTTGTGGGAAAACCAACCTTATGGGGAAAGCAACCCTGCGGGAAAACCAACCTTGTGGGAAAACCAACCTTGTGGGAAAACGAACCTTGTGGGAAAGCGAACCTTTTGGGAAAACCAACACAGTGGGAAAACAAACCTTGTGGGAAAACCAACCTTGCGGGAAAACCAACCTTGGGGGAAAACAAACCTTGTGGGAAAACAAACCTTGTGGGGAAACAAACCTAGTGGGAAAACAAACCTTGTGAGAAAACAATCCTTGTGGGAAAACAAACCTTGTGGGGAAACAAACCTTGCGGGAAAACTAACCTTGTGGGAAAACAAACCCTGCGGGAAAACCAACCTTGTGGGAAAACCAACCTTGTGGGGAAACAAACCTTTCGGGAAAAAAAAAACCTTGTGGGAAAACAAACCTTGTGGGAAAACAAACCTTGTGGGGAAACAAACCTTGTGGGAAAACCAACCTTGCGGGAAAGCGAACCTTTTGGGAAAACCAACAAAGTGGGAAAACAAACCTTGTGGGAAAACCAACCTTGCGGGAAAACCAACCTTGGGGGAAAACAAAGCTTGTGGGAAAACAAACCTTGTGGGAAGACCAACCTAGTGGGAAACACAACCTAGTGGGAAAACAAACCTTATGGGGAAAGCAACCCTGCGGGAAAACCAACCTTGTGGGAAAACCAACCTTGTGGGAAAGCGAACCTTTTGGGAAAACCAACACAGTGGGAAAACAAACCTTGTGGGAAAACCAACCTTGCGGGAAAACCAACCTTGGGGGAAAACAAACCTTGTGGGAAAACAAACCTTGTGGGGAAACAAACCTTGTGGGGAAACAAACCTTGTGGGAAAACTAACCTTGTGGGAAAACAAACCTTGTGGGAAAACCAACACAGTGGGAAAACAACCCTTGTGGGAAAACAAACCTTGTGGGGAAACAAACCTTTAGGGAAAACTAACCTTGTGGGAAAACAAACCCTGCGGGAAAACCAACCTTGTGGGAAAACCAACCTTGTGGGGAAACAAACCTTTCGGGAAAACCAACCTTGTGGGAAAACCACCCTTGTGGGGAAACAAACCTTTCGGAAAAACCAACCTTGTGGGAAAACAAACCTTGTGGGAAAACAAACCTTGTGAGAAAACAAACCTTGTGGGAAAACCAACCTTATGGGGAAAGCAACCCTGCGGGAAAACCAACCTTGTGGGAAAACCAACCTTGTGGGAAAGCGAACCTTTTGGGAAAACCAACACAGTGGGAAAACAAACCTTGTGGGAAAACAAACCTTGTGGGGAAACAAACCTTGCGGGAAAACTAACCTTGTGGGAAAACAAACCCTGCGGGAAAACCAACCTTGGGGGAAAACCAAACTTGCGGGAAAGCGAACCTTTTGGGAAAACCAACACAGTGGGAAAACAAACCTTGTGAGAAAACAATCCTTGTGGGAAAACAAACCTTGTGGGGAAACAAACCTTGTGGGGAAACAAACCTTGTGGGAAAACTAACCTTGTGGGAAAACAAACCTTGCGGGAAAACTAACCTTGTGGGAAAACAAACCCTGCGGGAAAACAAACCTTGTGGGAAAACCAACCTTATGGGGAAAGCAACCCTGCGGGAAAACCAACCTTGTGGGAAAACCAACCTTGTGGGAAAACCAACCTTGTGGGAAAGCGAACCTTTTGGGAAAACCAACACAGTGGGAAAACAAACCTTGTGGGAAAACAAAGCTTGCGGGAAAACTAACCTTGAGGGAAAACAAACCCTGCGGGAAAACAAACCTTGTGGGAAAACCAGCCTTGTGGGGAAACAAACCTTTCTGGAAAACCAACCTTGTGGCAAAACAAACCTTGTGGGGAAAAAAACCTTGTGGGAAAACAAACCTTGTGGGAAAACAAACCTTGTGAGAAAACAAACCTTGTGGGGAAACCAACCTTGTGGGAAAACAAACCTTGTGAGAAAACAAACATTGTGGGAAAACCAACCTTGTGGGAAAGCGAACCTTGCGGGAAAGCGAACCTTTTGGGAAAACCAACACAGTGGGAAAACAAACCTTGTGAGAAAACAATCCTTGTGGGAAAACAAACCTTGTGGGGAAACAAACCTTGTGGGGAAACAAACCTTGTGGGAAAACTAACCTTGTGGGAAAAAAAAACCTTGCGGGAAAACTAACCTTGTGGGAAAACAAACCCTGCGGGAAAACCAGCCTTGTGGGAAAACCAACCTTGTGGGGAAACAAACCTTTCGGGAAAACCAACCTTGTGGGAAAACAAACCTTGTGAGAAAACAAACATTGTGGGGAAACAAACTTTGTGGGAAAACCAGCCTTGCGGGAAAGCGAACCTTTTGGGAAAACCAACACAGTGGGAAAACAAACCTTGTGGGAAAACCAACCTTGCGGGAAAACCAACCGGGGGAAAACAAAGCTTGTGGGAAAACAAACCTTTTCGGAAAACCAACCTAGTGGGAAAAACAACCTAGTGGGAAAACAAACCTTGTGAGAAAACAAACCTTGTGGGAAAACCAACCTTATGGGGAAAGCAACCCTGCGGGAAAACCAACCTTGTGGGAAAACCAACCTTGTGGGAAAACGAACCTTGTGGGAAAGCGAACCTTTTGGGAAAACCAACACAGTGGGAAAACAAACCTTGTGGGAAAACCAACCTTGCGGGAAAACCAACCTTGGGGGAAAACAAACCTTTGTGGGAAAACAAACCTTGTGGGGAAACAAACCTAGTGGGAAAACAAACCTTGTGAGAAAACAATCCTTGTGGGAAAACAAACCTTGTGGGGAAACAAACCTTGCGGGAAAACTAACCTTGTGGGAAAACAAACCCTGCGGGAAAACCAACCTTGTGGGAAAACCAACCTTGTGGGGAAACAAACCTTTCGGGAAAACCAACCTTGTGGGAAAACAAACCTTGTGGAAAAACAAACCTTGTGGGGAAACAAACCTTGTGGGAAAACCAACCTTGCGGGAAAGCGAACCTTTTGGGAAAACCAACAAAGTGGGAAAACAAACCTTGTGGGAAGACCAACCTAGTGGGAAACACAACCTAGTGGGAAAACAAACCTTATGGGGAAAGCAACCCTGCGGGAAAGCCAACCTTGTGGGAAAACCAACCTTGTGGGAAAGCGAACCTTTTGGGAAAACCAACACAGTGGGAAAACAAACCTTGTGGGAAAACCAACCTTGCGGGAAAACCAACCTTGGGGGAAAACAAACCTTGTGGGAAAACAAACCTTGTGGGGAAACAAACCTTGTGGGGAAACAAACCTTGTGGGAAAACTAACCTTGTGGGAAAACAAACCTTGTGTGAAAACTAACCTTGTGGGAAAACTAACCTTGTGGGAAAACAAACCTTGTGGGAAAACCAACCTTGTGGGAAAGCGAACCTTTTGGGAAAACCAACACAGTGGGAAAACAAACCCATGTGGGAAAACAAACCTTGTGGGGAAACAAACCTTTAGGGAAAACTAACCTTGTGGGGAAACAAACCTTTCGGGAAAACCAACCTTGTGGGAAAACAAACCTTGTGGGAAAACAAACCTTGTGGGGAAACAAACCTTAAGGGAAAACTAACCTTGTGGGAAAACAAACCCTGCGGGAAAACCAACCTTGTGGGAAAACCACCCTTGTGGGGAAACAAACCTTTCGGAAAAACCAACCTTGTGGGAAAACAAACCTTGTGGGAAAACAAACCTTGTGGGGAAACAAACCTTGTGGGAAAACCAACCTTGCGGGAAAGCGAACCTTTTGGGAAAGAGAACCTTTTGGGAAAACCAACACAGTGGGAAAACAAACCTTTTGGGTAAACCAACCTTGCGGGAAAACCAACCTTGGGGGAAAACAAAGCTTGTGGGAAAACAAACCTTTTCGGAAAACCAACCTAGTGGGAAAAACAACCTAGTGGGAAAACAAACCTTGTGAGAAAACAAACCTTGTGGGAAAACCAACCTTATGGGGAAAGCAACCCTGCGGGAAAACCAACCTTGTGGGAAAACCAACCTTGTGGGAAATCGAACCTTTTGGGAAAACCAACACAGTGGGAAAACAAACCTTGTGGGAAAACAAAACTTGTGGGGAAACAAACCTTGCGGGAAAACTAACCTTGTGGGAAAACAAACACTGCGGGAAAACCAACCTTGGGGGAAAACAAAGCTTGTGGGAAAACAAACCTTGTGGGAAAACCAACCTAGTGGGAAAAACAACCTAGTGGGAAAACAAACCTTGTGAGAAAACAAACCTTGTGGGAAAACCAACCTTATAGGGAAAGCAACCCTGCGGGAAAACCAACTTTGTGGGAAAACCAACCTTGTGGGAAAGCGAACCTTTTGGGAAAACCAACACAGTGGGAAAACAAACCTTGTGGGAAAACAAACCTTGTGGGGAAACAAACCTTGCGGGAAAACTAACCTTGTGGGAAAACAAACCCTGCGGGAAAACCAACCTTGTGGGAAAACAAACCTTGCGGGAAAACTAACCTTGTGGGAAAACAAACCCTGCGGGAAAACCAACCTTGTGGGAAAACCAACCTTGTGGGGAAACAAACCTTTCGGGAAAACCAACCTTGTGGGAAAACCAACATTGTGTTAAATCAGACCTCGTGGGAAAACTAACCTTGCGGGAAAACCAACCTTGTGGGAAAACCAACCTTATGGGAAAACCAACCTTGCCGGAAAACCAACCTTGGGGGAAAACAAACCTTGTGGGTAAACAAACCTTGTGGGAAAACAAACCTTGTGGGAAAACCAACCTAGTGGGAAAACAAACCTTGTGAGAAAACAAACCTTGTGGGAAAACCAACCTTATGGGGAAACAAACCCTGCGGGAAAACCAACCTTGCGGGAAAGCGAACCTTTTGGGAAAACCAACACAGTGGGAAAACAAACCTTGTGAGAAAACAATCCTTGTGGGAAAACAAACCTTGTGGGGAAACAAACCTTGTGGGGAAACAAACCTTGTGGGAAAACTAACCTTGTGGGAAAACAAACCTTGCGGGAAAACTAACCATGTGGGAAAACAAACCCTGCGGGAAAACAAACCTTGTGGGAAAACCAACCTTGTGGGGCAACAAACCTTTCTGGAAAACCAACCTTGTTGCAAAACAAACCTTGTGGGAAAACAAACCTTGTGGGCAAACAAACCTTGTGGGAAAACTAACCTTGTGGGAAAACAAACCTTGCGGGAAAACTAACCTTGTGGGAAAACAAACCCTGCGGGAAAACCAACCTTGTGGGAAAACCAACCTTGTGGGGAAACAAACCTTTCGGGAAAACCAACCTTGTGAAAAAAAACAACCTTGTGGGAAAGCGAACCTTTTGGGAAAACCAACACAGTGGGAAAACCAACCTTGTGGGAAAACCAACCTTGCGGGAAAACCAACCTTGTGGGAAAACAAACCTTGTGGGAAAACAAACCTTGTGGGAAAACAAACCTTGTGGGAAAACAAACCTTATGGGAAAACAAACCTTGTGGGGAAACAAACCTTGTGGGAAAACCAACCTTGCGGGAAAGCGAACCTTTTGGGAAAACCAACACAGTGGGAAAACAAACCTTGTGGGAAAACCAACCTTGCGGGAAAACCAACCTTGGGGGAAAACAAAGCTTGTGGGAAAACAAACCTTGTGGGAAAACCAACCTAGTGGGAAAAACAACCTAGTGGGAAAACAAACCTTGTGAGAAAACAAACCTTGTGGGAAAACAAACCTTATGAGGAAAGCAGCCCTGCGGGAAAACCAACCTTGTGGGAAAACCAACCTTGTGGGAAAGCGAACCTTTTGGGAAAACCAACACAGTGGGAAAACAAACCTTGTGGGAAAACCAGCCTTGCGGGAAAGCGAACAACCCTGCAGCCCTGAAAGGCAGCCCTGAGAAGCAACCCTGCGGGAAAACCAACCTTGTGGGAAAACCAACCTTGTGGGAAAGCGAACCTTTTGGGAAAACCAACACAGTGGGAAAACAAACCTTGTGGGAAAACCAACCTTGCGGGAAAACCAACCTTGTGGGAAAACAAACCTTGTGGGAAAACAAACCTTGTGGGAAAACAAACCTTGTGGGAAAAAAAACCTTATGGGAAAACAAACCTTGTGGGGAAACAAACCTTGTGGGAAAACCAAACTTGCGGGAAAGCGAACCTTTTGGGAAAACCAACACAGTGGGAAAACAAACATTGTGGAAAAACCAACCTTGCGGGAAAACCAACCTTGTGGGAAAACAAACCTTGCGGGAAAACTAACCTTGTGGGAAAACAAACCCTGCGGGAAAACCAACCTTGTGGGAAAACCAACCTTGTGGGGAAACAAACCTTTCGGGAAAACCAACCTTGTGGGAAAACAAACATTGTGTTAAATCAGACCTTGTGGGAAAACTAACCTTGCGGGAAAACCAACCTTGTGGGAAAACCAACCTTATGGGAAAACCAACCTTGCGGGAAAACCAACCTTGGGGGAAAACAAACCTTGTGGGTAAACAAACCTTGTGGGAAAACAAACCTTGTGGGAAAACCAACCTAGTGGGAAAACAAACCTTGTGAGAAAACAAACCTTGTGGGAAAACCAACCTTATGGGGAAACAAACCCTGCGGGAAAACCAACCTTGTGGGAAAACCAACCTTGCGGGAAAGCGAACCTTTTGGGAAAACCAACACAGTGGGAAAACAAACCTTGTGAGAAAACAATCCTTGTGGGAAAACAAACCTTGTGGGGAAACAAACCTTGTGGGGAAACAAACCTTGTGGGAAAACTAACCTTGTGGGAAAACAAACCTTGTTGGAAAACTAACCTTGTGGGAAAACAAACCCTGCGGGAAAACAAACCTTGTGGGAAAACCAACCTTGTGGGGAAACAAACCTTTCTGGAAAACCAACCTTGTTGCAAAACAAACCTTGTGGGAAAACAAACCTTGTGGGAAAACAAACCTTGTGGGAAAACAAACCTTGTGAGAAAACAAACCTTGTGGGGAAACAAACCTAGTGGGAAAACAAACCTTGTGAGAAAACAAACCTTGTGGGAAAACCAACCTTGCGGGAAAGCGAACCTTGCGGGAAAGCGAACCTCTTGGGAAAACCAACACAGTGGGAAAACAAACCTTGTGAGAAAACAATCCTTGTGGGAAAACAAACCTTGTGGGGAAACAAACCTTGTGGGGAAACAAACCTTGTGGGAAAACAAACCTTGTGAGAAAACAAACCTTGTGGGGAAACAAACCTAGTGGGAAAACGAACCTAGTGGGAAAAACAACCTAGTGGGAAAACAAACCTTGTGAGAAAACAAACCTTGTGGGAAAACCAACCTTATGGTGAAAGCAACCCTGCGGGAAAACCAACCTTGTGGGAAAACCAACCTTGTGGGAAAGCGAACCTTTTGGGAAAACCAACACAGTGGGAAAACAAACCTTGTGGGAAAACCAACCTTGCGGGAAAACAAACCTTGGGGGAAAACAAACCTTGTGGGAAAACAAACCTTGTGGGAAAACAAACCTTGTGGGGAAACAAACCTTGTGGGGAAACAAACCTTGTGGGAAAACTAACCTTGTGGGAAAACAAACCTTGCGGGAAAACTAACCATGTGGGAAAACAAACCCTGCCGGAAAACCAACCTTGTGGGAAAACCAACCTTGTGGGGAAACAAACCTTTCGGGAAAACCAACCTTGTGGGAAAACCAACCTTGTGGGAAAGCGAACCTTTTGGGAAAACCAACACAGTGGGAAAACAAACCTTGTGGGAAAACCAACCTTGCAGGAAAACCAACCTTGTGGGAAAACAAACCTTGTGGGAAAACAAACCTTGTGGGAAAACAAACCTTGTGGGAAAACAAACCTTATGGGAAAACAAACCTTGTGGGGAAACAAACCTTGTGGGAAAACCAACCTTGCGGGAAAGCGAACCTTTTGGGAAAACCAACACAGTGGGAAAACAAACCTTGTGGGAAAACCAACCTTGCGGGAAAACCAACCTTGGGGGAAAACAAAGCTTGTGGGAAAAAAACCTTGTGGGAAAACCAACCTAGTGGGAAAAACAACCTAGTGGAAAAACAAACCTTGTGAGAAAACACCACAAGGTGTCCACAAGGTTTGTTTTTCCCCCAAGGTTGGTTCAAACCTCACAAGGTTTGTTTTCCCACTGTGTTGGTTTTCCCAAAAGGTTCGCTTTCCCGCAAGGTTTGTTTTCCCACAAGGTTAGTTTTCCCACAAGGTTTGTTTCCCCACAAGGTTTGTTTCCCCACAAGGTTTGTTTTCCCACAAGGATTGTTTTCTCACAAGGTTTGTTTTCCCACTGTGTTGGTTTTCCCAAAAGGTTCGCTTTCCCGCAAGGTTGGTTTTCCCACAAGGTTGGTTTTCCCGCAGGGTTTCTTTCCCCATAAGGTTGGCTTTCCCACAAGGTTTGTTTTCTCACAAGGTTTGTTTTCCCATAAGGTTTGTTTTCCCACAAGGTTTGTTTTCCCACAAGGTTCGTTTTCCCGCAGGGTTTGTTTTCCCACAAGGTCAGTTTTCCCGAAAGGTTTGTTTCCCCACAAGGTTGGTTTTCCCGCAGGGTTTGTTTTCCCACAAGGTTAGTTTCCCCGCAAGGTTTGTTTCCCCCCAAGGTTTGTTTTCCCACAAGGATTGTTTTCTCACAAGGTTTGTTTTCCCACTAGGTTTGTTTCCCCACAAGGTTTGTTTTCCCACATGGTTTCTTTTCCCCCAAGGTTGGTTTTCCCGCAAGGTTGGTTTTCCCACAAGGTTTTTTTCCCACTGTGTTGGTTTTCCCAAAAGGTTCACTTTCCCGCAAGGTTGGTTTTCCCACAAGGTTGGTTTTCCCGCAGGGTTTGTTTCCCCATAAGGTTGGTTTTCCCACAAGGTTTGTTTTCTCACAAGGTTTGTTTTCCCACAAGGTTTGTTTTCCCACAAGGTTTGTTTTCCCACAAGGTTCGTTTTCCCGCAGGGTTTGTTTTCCCACAAGGTTAGTTTTCCCGAAAGGTTTGTTTCCCCACAAGGTTGGTTTTCCCACAAGGTTGGTTTTCCCGCAGGGTTTGTTTTCCCACAAGCTTTGTTTTCCCCCAAGGTTGGTTTTCCCGCAAGGTTGTTTTTCCCACAAGGTTTGTTTTCCCACTGTGTTGGTTTTCCCAAAAGGTTCGCTTTCCCGCAAGGTTGGTTTTCCCACAAGGTTTGTTTCCCCACAAGGTTTGTTTTCCCATAAGGTTTGTTTTCCCACAAGGTTTGTTTTCCCACAAGGTTTGTTTTCCCACAAGGTTTGTTTTCCCACAAGGCTGGTTTTCCCGCAAGGTTGGTTTTCCCACAAGGTTTGTGTTCCCACTGTGTTGGTTTTCCCAAAAGGTTCGCTTTCCCACAAGGTTGGTTTTCCCACAAGGTTGGTTTTCCCGCAGGGTTGCTTTCCCCATAAGGTTTGTTTTCCCACAAGGTTTGTTTTCCCACAAGGTTTGTTTTCCCACAAGGTTTGTTTTCCCGAAAGGTTTGTTTCCCCACAAGGTTGGTTTTCCCACAAGGTTGGTTTTCCCGCAGGGTTTGTTTTCCCACAAGGTTAGTTTTCCCGCAAGGTTTGTTTTCCCACAAGGTTAGTTTTCCCACAAGGTTTGTTTCCCCACAAGGTTTGTTTCCCCACAAGGTTTGTTTTCCCACAAGGATTGTTTTCTCACAAGGTTTGTTTTCCCACTGTGTTGGTTTTCCCAAAAGGTTCGCTTTCCCGCAAGGTTGGTTTTCCCACAAGGTTGGTTTTCTCGCAGGGTTTGTTTCCCCATAAGGTTGGTTTTCCCACAAGGTTCGTTTTCCCGCAGGGTTTGTTTTCCCACAAGGTTAGTTTCCCCGAAAGGTTTGTTTCCCCACAAGGTTTGTTTTCCCACAAGGGTTGTTTTCTCACAAGGTTTGTTTTCCCACTAGGTTTGTTTCCCCACAAGGTGTGTTTTCCCACAAGGTTTGTTTTCCCACTGTGTTGGTTTTCCCAAAAGGTTCGGTTTCCCACAAGGTTGGTTTTCCCACAAGGTTTGTTTTCCCACAAGGTTAGTTTTCCCACAAGGTTTGTTTCCCCACAAGGTTTGTTTCCCCACAAGGTTTGTTTTCCCACAAGGTTTGTTTTCCCCCAAGGTTGGTTTTCCCGCAAGGTTGGTTTTCCCACAAGGTTTGTTTTCCCACTGTGTTGGTTTTCCCAAAAGGTTCGCTTTCCCACAAGGTTGGTTTTCCCACAAGGTTGGTTTTCCCACAAGGATTGTTTTCTCACAAGGTTTGTTTTCCCACTGTGTTGGTTTTCCCAAGAGGTTCGCTTTCCCGCAAGGTTCGCTTTCCCGCAAGGTTGGTTTTCCCACAAGGTTTGTTTTCTCACAAGGTTTGTTTTCCCACTAGGTTTGTTTCCCCACAAGGTTTGTTTTCTCACAAGGTTTGTTTTCCCACAAGGTTCGTTTTCCCACAAGGTTTGTTTTCCCACAAGGTTTGTTTTGCCACAAGGTTGGTTTTCCAGAAAGGTTTGTTTCCCCACAAGGTTGGTTTTCCCACAAGGTTTGTTTTCCCGCAGGGTTTGTTTTCCCACAAGGTTAGTTTTCCCGCAAGGTTTGTTTTCCCACAAGGTTTGTTTTCCCACTGTGTTGGTTTTCCCAAAAGGTTCGCTTTCCCACAAGGTTGGTTTTCCCACAAGGTTGGTTTTCCCACAAGGTTGGTTTTCCCGCAGGGTTGCTTTCCCCATAAGGTTGGTTTTCCCACAAGGTTTGTTTTCCCGCAGGGTTTGTTTTCCCACAAGGTTAGTTTTCCCGCAAGGTTTGTTTTCCCACAAGGTTAGTTTTCCCACAAGGTTTGTTTCCCCACAAGGTTTGTTTCCCCACAAGGTTTGTTTTCCCACAAGGATTGTTTTCTCACAAGGTTGTTTTCCCACTGTGTTGGTTTTCCCAAAAGGTTCGCTTTCCCGCAAGGTTGGTTTTCCCCCAAGGTTGGTTTTCCCGCAGGGTTTGTTTTCCCACAAGGTTAGTTTTCCCGCAAGGTTTGTTTCCCCACAAGGTTTGTTTTCCCACAAGGTTTGTTTTCCCACTGTGTTGGTTTTCCCAAAAGGTTCGCTTTCCCACAAGGTTGGTTTTCCCACAAGGTTGGTTTTCCCACAAGGTTGGTTTTCCCGCAGGGTTGCTTTCCCCATAAGGTTGGTTTTCCCACAAGGTTTGTTTTCTCACAAGGTTTGTTTTCCCACTAGGTTGTTTTTCCCACTAGGTTGGTTTTCCCACAAGGTTTGTTTTCCCACAAGCTTTGTTTTCCCCCAAGGTTGTTTTTCCCACTAGGTTGGTTTTCCTACAAGGTTTGTTTTCCCACAAGCTTTGTTTTCCCCCAAGGTTGGTTTTCCCGCAAGGTTGGTTTACCCACAAGGTTTGTTTTCCCACTGTGTTGGTTTTCCCAAAAGGTTCGCTTTCCCGCAAGGTTGGTTTTCCCACAAGGTTTGTTTCCCCACTAGGTTTGTTTTCCCACAAGGTTTGTTTTCCCACAAGGTTGGTTTTCCCGAAAGGTTTGTTTCCCCACAAGGTTGGTTTTCCCACAAGGTTGGTTTTCCCGCAGGGTTTGTTTTCCCACAAGGTTAGTTTTCCCGCAAGGTTTGTTTCCCCACAAGGTTTGTTTTCCCACAAGGTTTGTTTTCCCACTGTGTTGGTTTTCCCAAAAAGTTCGCTTTCCCAAAAGGTTGGTTTTCCCACAAGGTTGGTTTTCCCACAAGGTTGGTTTTCCCGCAGGGTTGCTTTCCCCATAAGGTTGGTTTTCCCAAAAGGTTCGCTTTCCCGCAAGGCTGGTTTTCTCACAAGGTTTGTTTCCCCACAATGTTTGTTTTCTCACAAGGCTTGTTTTCCCACAAGGTTGGTTTTCCCGAAAGGTTTGTTTCCGCACAAGGTTGGATTTCCCACAAGGCTGGTTTTCCCGCAGGGTTTGTTTTCCCACAAGGTTAGTTTTCCCGCAAGGTTTGTTTTCCCACAAAGTTAGTTTTCCCACAAGGTTTGTTTCCCCACAAGGTTTGTTTCCCCACAAGGTTTGTTTTCCCACAAGGATTGTTTTCTCACAAGGTTTGTTTTCCCACTGTGCTGGTTTTCCCAAGAGGTTCGCTTTCCCGCAAGGTTCGCTTTCCCGCAAGGTTGGTTTTCCCACAAGGTTTGTTTTCTCACAAGGTTTGTTTTCCCACTAGGTTTGTTTCCCCACAAGGTTTGTTTTCTCACAAGGTTTGTTTTCCCACAAGGTTAGTTTTCCCACAAGGTTTGTTTCCCCACAAGGTTTGTTTCCCCACAAGGTTTGTTTTCCCACAAGGATTGTTTTCTCACAAGGTTTGTTTTCCCACTGGGTTGGTTTTCCCAAAAGGTTCACTTTCTCGCAAGGTTGGTTTTCCCACAAGGTTGGTTTTCCCGCAGGGTTTGTTTCCCCATAAGGTTGGTTTTCCCAAAAGGTTTGTTTTCTCACAAGGTTTGTTTTCCCACTAGGTTGGTTTTCCCACAAGGTTTGTTTTCCCACAAGGTTTGTTTACCCACAAGGTTTGTTTTCCCGCAAGGTTGGTTTTCCCGCAAGGTTGGTTTTCCCATAAGGTTGGTTTTCCCACAAGGTTGGTTTTCCCGCAAGGTTAGTTTTCCTACAAGGTCTGATTTAACACAATGTTTGTTTTCCCACAAGGTTGGTTTTCCCGAAAGGTTTGTTTCCCCACAAGGTTGGTTTTCCCACAAGGTTGGTTTTCCCGCAGGGTTTGTTTTCCCACAAGGTTAGTTTTCCCGCAAGGTTTGTTTTCCCACAAGGTTGGTTTTCCCGAAAGGTTTGTTTCCCCACAAGGTTGGTTTTCCCACAAAGTTGGTTTTCCCGCAGGGTTTGTTTTCCCACAAGGTTAGTTTTCCCGCAAGGTTTGTTTCCCCACAAGGTTTGTTTTCCCACAAGGTTTGTTTTCCCACTATGTTGGTTTTCCCAAAAGGTTGGTTTTCCCGCAGGGTTGCTTTCCCCATGAGGTTGGTTTTCGCACAAGGTTTGTTTTCTCACAAGGTTTGTTTTCCCACTAGGTTGTTTTTCCCACTAGGTTGGTTTTCCCTCAAGGTTTGTTTTCCCACAAACTTTGTTTTCCCCAAAGGTTGGTTTTCCCGCAGGGTTTGTTTTCCCACAAGGTTAGTTTTCCCGCAAGGTTTGTTTCCCCACAAGGTTTGTTTTCCCACAAGGTTTGTTTTCCCACTGTGTTGGTTTTCCAAAAAGGTTCGCTTTCCCACAAGGTTGGTTTTCCCACAAGGTTGGTTTTCCCACAAGGTTGGTTTTCCCGCAGGGTTGCTTTCCCCATAAGGTTGGTTTTCCCACAAGGTTTGTTTTCCCACAAGGTTTGTTTCCCCACAAGGTTTGTTTCCCCACAAGGTTTGTTTCCCCACAAGGTTTGTTTTCCCACAAGGATTGTTTTCTCACAAGGTTTGTTTTCCCACAAGGTTTGTTTCCCCACAAGGTTTGTTTCCCCACAAGGTTTGTTTCCCCACAAGGTTTGTTTCCCCGAAAGGTTTGTTTCCCCACAAGGTTGGTTTTCCCACAAGGTTGGTTTTCCCGCAGGGTTTGTTTTCCCACAAGGTTAGTTTTCCCGCAAGGTTTGTTTCCCGACAAGGTTTGTTTTCCCACTATGTTGGTTTTCCCAAAAGGTTCGCTTTCCCACAAGGTTGGTTTTCCCACAAGGTTGGTTTTCCCACAAGGTTGGTTTTCCCGCAGGGTTGCTTTCCCCATGAAGTTGGTTTTCGCACAAGGTTTGTTTTCTCACAAGGTTTGTTTTCCCACTAGGTTGTTTTTCCCACTAGGTTGGTTTTCCCTCAAGGTTTGTTTTCCCACAAACTTTGTTTTCCCCAAAGGTTGGTTTTCCCGCAGGGTTTGTTTTCCCCCAAGGTTGGTTTTCCCGCAAGGTTGGTTTTCCCACAAGGTTTGTTTTCCCACTGTGTTGGTTTTCCCAAAAGGTTCGCTTTCCCACAAGGTTGGTTTTCCCACAAGGTTGGTTTTCCCACAAGGATTGTTTTCTCACAAGGTTTGTTTTCCCACTGTGTTGGTTTTCCCAAGAGGTTCGCTTTCCCGCAAGGTTCGCTTTCCCGCAAGGTTGGTTTTCCCACAAGGTTTGTTTTCTCACAAGGTTTGTTTTCCCACTAGGTTTGTTTCCCCACAAGGTTTGTTTTCTCACAAGGTTTGTTTTCCCACAAGGTTCGTTTTCCCACAAGGTTTGTTTTCCCACAAGGTTTGTTTTGCCACAAGGTTGGTTTACCAGAAAGGTTTGTTTCCCCACAAGGTTGGTTTTCCCACAAGGTTTGTTTTCCCACAAGGTTAGTTTTCCCACAAGGTTTGTTTCCCCACAAGGTTTGTTTCCCCACAAGGTTTGTTTTCCCACAAGGATTGTTTTCTCACAAGGTTGTTTTCCCACTGTGTTGGTTTTCCCAAAAGGTTCGCTTTCCCGCAAGGTTGGTTTTCCCCCAAGGTTGGTTTTCCCGCAGGGTTTGTTTTCCCACAAGGTTAGTTTTCCAGCAAGGTTTGTTTCCCCACAAGGTTTGTTTTCCCACAAGGTTTGTTTTCCCACTGTGTTGGTTTTCCCAAAAGGTTCGCTTTCCCACAAGGTTGGTTTTCCCACAAGGTTGGTTTTCCCACAAGGTTGGTTTTCCCGCAGGGTTGCTTTCCCCATAAGGTTGGTTTTCCCACAAGGTTTGTTTTCTCACAAGGTTTGTTTTCCCACTAGGTTGTTTTTCCCACTAGGTTGGTTTTACCACAAGGTTTGTTTTCCCACAAGCTTTGTTTTCCCCCAAGGTTGTTTTTCCCACTAGGTTGGTTTTCCCACAAGGTTTGTTTTCCCACAAGCTTTGTTTTCCCCCAAGGTTGGTTTTCCCGCAAGGTTGGTTTACCCACAAGGTTTGTTTTCCCACTGTGTTGGTTTTCCCAAAAGGTTCGCTTTCCCGCAAGGTTGGTTTTCCCACAAGGTTTGTTTCCCCACTAGGTTTGTTTTCCCACAAGGTTTGTTTTCCCACAAGGTTGGTTTTCCCGAAAGGTTTGTTTCCCCACAAGGTTGGTTTTCCCACAAGGTTGGTTTTCCCGCAGGGTTTGTTTTCCCACAAGGTTAGTTTTCCCGCAAGGTTTGTTTCCCCACAAGGTTTGTTTTCCCACAAGGTTTGTTTTCCCACTGTGTTGGTTTTCCCAAAAGGTTCGCTTTCCCAAAAGGTTGGTTTTCCCACAAGGTTGGTTTTCCCACAAGGTTGGTTTTCCCGCAGGGTTGCTTTCCCCATAAGGTTGGTTTTCCCAAAAGGTTCGCTTTCCCGCAAGGCTGGTTTTCTCACAAGGTTTGTTTCCCCACAATGTTTGTTTTCTCACAAGGCTTGTTTTCCCACAAGGTTGGTTTTCCCGAAAGGTTTGTTTCCCCACAAGGTTGGATTTCCCACAAGGCTGGTTTTCCCGCAGGGTTTGTTTTCCCACAAGGTTAGTTTTCCCGCAAGGTTTGTTTTCCCACAAGGTTAGTTTTCCCACAAGGTTTGTTTCCCCACAAGGTTTGTTTCCCCACAAGGTTTGTTTTCCCACAAGGATTGTTTTCTCACAAGGTTTGTTTTCCCACTGTGCTGGTTTTCCCAAGAGGTTCGCTTTCCCGCAAGGTTCGCTTTCCCGCAAGGTTGGTTTTCCCACAAGGTTTGTTTTCTCACAAGGTTTGTTTTCCCACTAGGTTTGTTTCCCCACAAGGTTTGTTTTCTCACAAGGTTTGTTTTCCCACAAGGTTAGTTTTCCCACAAGGTTTGTTTCCCCGCAAGGTTTGTTTCCCCACAAGGTTTGTTTTCCCACAAGGATTGTTTTCTCACAAGGTTTGTTTTCCCACTGGGTTGGTTTTCCCAAAAGGTTCACTTTCCCGCAAGGTTGGTTTTCCCACAAGGTTGGTTTTCCCGCAGGGTTTGTTTCCCCATAAGGTTGGTTTTCCCAAAAGGTTTGTTTTCCCACAAGGTTTGTTTACCCACAAGGTTTGTTTTCCCGCAAGGTTGGTTTTCCCGAAAGGTTGGTTTTCCCATAAGGTTGGTTTTCCCACAAGGTTGGTTTTCCCGCAAGGTTAGTTTTCCTACAAGGTCTGATTTAACACAATGTTTGTTTTCCCACAAGGTTGGTTTTCCCGAAAGGTTTGTTTCCCCACAAGGTTGGTTTTCCCACAAGGTTGGTTTTCCCGCAGGGTTTGTTTTCCCACTAGGTTGGTTTTCCCACAAGGTTTGTTTTCCCACAAGGTTTGTTTACCCACAAGGTTTGTTTTCCCGCAAGGTTGGTTTTCCCGAAAGGTTGGTTTTCCCATAAGGTTGGTTTTCCCACAAGGTTGGTTTTCCCGCAAGGTTAGTTTTCCTACAAGGTCTGATTTAACACAATGTTTGTTTTCCCACAAGGTTGGTTTTCCCGAAAGGTTTGTTTCCCCACAAGGTTGGTTTTCCCACAAGGTTGGTTTTCCCGCAGGGTTTGTTTTCCCACAAGGTTCGTTTTCCCGCAAGGTTTGTTTTCCCACAAGGTTGGTTTTCCCGAAAGGTTTGTTTCCCCACAAGGTTGGTTTTCCCACAAGGTTGGTTTTCCCGCAGGGTTTGTTTTCCCACAAGGTTAGTTTTCCCGCAAGGTTTGTTTCCCCACAAGGTTTGTTTTCCCACAAGGTTTGTTTTCCCACTATGTTGGTTTTCCCAAAAGGTTCGCTTTCCCACAAGGTTGGTTTTCCCACAAGGTTGGTTTTCCCACAAGGTTGGTTTTCCCGCAGGGTTGCTTTCCCCATGAGGTTGGTTTTCGCACAAGGTTTGTTTTCTCACAAGGTTTGTTTTCCCACTAGGTTGTTTTTCCCACTAGGTTGGTTTTCCCTCAAGGTTTGTTTTCCCACAAACTTTGTTTTCCCCAAAGGTTGGTTTTCCCGCAGGGTTTGTTTTCCCACAAGGTTAGTTTTCCCGCAAGGTTTGTTTCCCCACAAGGTTTGTTTTCCCACAAGGTTTGTTTTCCCACTGTGTTGGTTTTCCCAAAAGGTTCGCTTTCCCACAAGGTTGGTTTTCCCACAAGGTTGGTTTTCCCACAAGGTTGGTTTTCCCGCAGGGTTGCTTTCCCCATAAGGTTGGTTTTCCCACAAGGTTTGTTTTCCCACAAGGTTTGTTTCCCCACAAGGTTTGTTTCCCCACAAGGTTTGTTTCCCCACAAGGTTTGTTTTCCCACAAGGATTGTTTTCTCACAAGGTTTGTTTTCCCACAAGGTTTGTTTCCCCACAAGGTTTGTTTCCCCAAAAGGTTTGTTTTCCCACAAGGTTAGTTTTCCCACAAGGTTTGTTTCCCCACAAGGTTTGTTTCCCCACAAGGTTTGTTTTCCCACAAGGATTGTTTTCTCACAAGGTTTGTTTTCCCACTGTGTTGGTTTTCCCAAGAGGTTCGCTTTCCCGCAAGGTTCTCTTTCCCGCAAGCTTGGTTTTCCCACAAGGTTTGTTTTCTCACAAGGTTTGTTTTCCCACTAGGTTTGTTTCCCCACAAGGTTTGTTTTCTCACAAGGTTTGTTTTCCCACAAGGTTTGTTTCCCCACAAGGTTTGTTTCCCCACAAGGTTTGTTTTCCCACAAGCATTGTTTTCTCACAAGGTTTGTTTTCCCACTGTGGTGGTTTTCCCAAGAGGTTCGCTTTCCCGCAAGGTTCGCTTTCCCGCAAGGTTGGTTTTCCCACAAGGTTTGTTTTCTCACAAGGTTCGTTTTCCCACTAGGTTTGTTTTCCCACAAGGTTTGTTTTCTCACAAGGTTTGTTTTCCCACAAGGTTAGTCTTTCCGCAAGGTTTGTTTCCCCACAAGGTTTCTTTTCCCACAAGGATTGTTTTCTCACAAATTTTGTTTTCCCACTAGGTTTGTTTCCCCACAAGGTTTGTTTTCCCACAAGGTTTGTTTTCCCCCAAGGTTGGTTTTCCCGCAAGGTTGGTTTTCCCACAAGGTTTGTTTTCCCACTGTGTTGGTTTTCCCAAAAGGTTCGCTTTCCCACAAGGTTCGTTTTCCCACAAGGTTGGTTTTCCCACAAGGTTGGTTTTCCCGCAGGGTTGCTTTCCCCATAAGGTTGGTTTTCCCACAAGGTTTGTTTTCTCACAAGGTTTGTTTTCCCACAAGGTTAGTTTTTCCGCAAGGTTTGTTTCCCCACAAGGTTTCTTTTCCCACAAGGATTGTTTTCTCACAAATTTTGTTTTCCCACTAGGTTTGTTTCCCCACAAGGTTTGTTTTCCCACAAGGTTTGTTTTCCCCCAAGGTTGGTTTTCCCGCAAGGTTGGTTTTCCCACAAGGTTTGTTTTCCCACTGTGTTGGTTTTCCCAAAAGGTTCGCTTTCCCACAAGGCTGGTTTTCCCACAAGGTTTGTTTCCCCACAATGTTTGTTTTCTCACAAGGTTTGTTTTCCCACAAGGTTGGTTTTCCCGAAAGGTTTGTTTCCCCACAAGGTTGGTTTTCCGACAAGGCTGGTTTTCCCGCAGGGTTTGTTTTCCCACAAGGTTAGTTTTCCCGCAAGGTTTGTTTTCCCACAAGGTTAGTTTTCCCACAAGGTTTGTTTCCCCACAAGGTTTGTTTCCCCACAAGGTTTGTTTTCCCACAAGGATTGTTTTCTCACAAGGTTTGTTTTCCCACTGTGTTGGTTTTCCCAAAAGGTTCGCTTTCCCGCAAGGTTCGCTTTCCCACAAGGTTTGTTTTCCCACAAGCTTTGTTTTCCCCCAAGGTTGGTTTTCCCGCAAGGTTGGTTTTCCCACAAGGTTTGTTTTCCCACTTTGTTGGTTTTCCCAAAAGGTTCGCTTTCCCGCAAGGTTGGTTTTCCAACAAGGTTTGTTTCCCCACATGGTTTGTTTTCCCACAAGGTTTGTTTTCCCACAAGGTTTGTTTTCCCGAAAGGTTTGTTTCCCCACAAGGTTGGTTTTCCCACAAGGTTGGTTTTCCCGCAGGGTTTGTTTTCCCACAAGGTTAGTTTTCTCACAAGGTTTGTTTGGGAAAACAAACCTTGTGAGAAAACAATCCTTGTGGGAAAACAGACCTTGTGGGGAAACAAACCTTGTGGGGAAACAAACCTTGTGGGAAAACTAACCTTGTGGGAAAACAAACCTTGCGGGAAAACTAACCTTGTGGGAAAACAAACCCTGCGGGAAAACCAACCTTGTGGGAAAACCAACCTTGTGGGGAAACAAACCTTTCGGGAAAACAAACCTTGTGGGAAAACAAACCTTGTGGGAAAACAAACCTTGTGGGAAAACAAACCTTATGGGGAAAGCAACCCTGCGGGAAAACCAACCTTGTGGGAAAACCAACCTTGTGGGAAAGCGAACCTTTTGGGAAAACCAACACAGTGGGAAATCAAACCTTGTGGGAAAACCAACCATGCGGGAAAACCAACCTTTGGGGAAAACAAACCTTGTGGGAAAACACACCTTGTGGGGAAACAAACCTAGTGGGAAAACAAACCTTGTGAGAAAACAACCCTTGTGGGAAAACAAACCTTGTGGGGAAACAAACCTTTCGGGGAAACTAACCTTGTGGGAAAACAAACCCTGCGGGAAAACGAACCTTGTGGGAAAACCAACCTTATGGGGAAACAAACCCGGCGGGAAAACCAACCTTGTGGGAAAACCAACCTTGCGGGAAAGCGAACCTTTTGAGAAAACCAACACAGTGGGAAAACAAACCTTGTGAGAAAACAATCCTTGTGGGAAAACAAACCTTGTGGGGAAACAAACCTTGTGGGGAAACAAACCTTGTGGGAAAACTAACCTTGTGGGAAAACAAACCTTGCGGGAAAACTAACCTTGTGGGAAAACAAACCCTGCGGGAAAACCAACCTTGTGGGAAAACCAACCTTGTGGGGAAACAAACCTTTCGGGAAAACAAACCTTGTGGGAAAACAAACCTTGTGGGAAAACAAACCTTGTGGGAAAACAAACCTTATGGGGAAAGCAACCCTGCGGGAAAACCAACCTTGTGGGAAAACCAACCTTGTGGGAAAGCGAACCTTTTGGGAAAACCAACACAGTGGGAACACAAACCTTGTGGGAAAACCAACCTTGCGGGAAAACCAACCTTGTGGGAAAACAAACCTTGTGGGAAAACAAACCTTGTGGGAAAACAAACCTTATGGGAAAACAAACCTTGTGGGGAAACAAACCTTGTGGGAAAACCAACCTTGCGGGAAAGCGAACCTTTTGGGAAAACCAACACAGTGGGCAAACAAACCTTGTGGGAAAAACAACCTTGCGGGAAAACCAACCTTGGGGGAAAACAAAGCTTGTGGGAAAACAAACCCTGCGGGAAAACCAACCTTGTGGGAAAACCAACCTTGTGGGGAAACAAACCTTTCGGGAAAACTAACCTTGTGGGAAAACAAACCCTGCGGGAAAACGAACCTTGTGGGAAAACAAACCTTGTGGGAAAACAAACCTTGTGCGAAAACAAACCTTGTGAGAAAACAAACCTTGTGGGAAAACCAACCTTATGGGGAAACAAACCCTGCGGGAAAACCAACCTTGTGGGAAAACCAACCTTGCGGGAAAGCGAACCTTTTGGGAAAACCAACACAGTGGGAAAAAAACCTTGTGGGAAAACCAACCTTGCTGGAAAACCAACCTTGGGGAAAAGAAACCATGTGGGAAAACAAACCTTGTGGGGAAACAAACCTAGTGGGAAAACAAACCTTGTGAGAAAACAGTCCTTGTGAGAAACAAACCTTGGGGGGAAACAAACCTTGCGGGGAAACTAACCTTGTGGGAAAAAAAACCATGCGGGAAAACCAACCTTGTGGGGAAACAAACCTTTCGGGAAAACTAACCTTGTGGGAAAACAAACCCTGCGGGAAAACGAACCTTGTGGGAAAAGAAACCTTGTGGGAAAACAAACCTTGTGGGAAAACAAACCTTGTGAGAAAACAAACCTTGTGGGAAAACCAACCTTATGGGGAAGCAAACCCTGCGGGAAAACCAACCTTGTGGGAAAACCAACCTTGCGGGAAAGCGAACCTTTTGGGAAAACCAACACAGTGGGAAAACAAACCTTGTGAGAAAACAATCCTTGTGGGAAAACAAACCTTGTGGGGAAACAAACCTTGTGGGGAAACAAACCTTGTGGGAAAACTAACCTTGTGGGAAAACAAACCTTGCGGGAAAGTGAACCTTTTGGGAAAACCAACACAGTGGGAAAACAAACCTTGTGAGAAAACAATCCTTGTGGGAAAACAAACCTTGTGGGGAAACAAACCTTTTGGGGAAACAAACCTTGTGGGAAAACTAGCCTTGTGGGAAAACCAACCTTGTGGGAAAAAAAATCTTGTGGGAAAACAAACCTTGTGGGAAAACAAACCTTGTGGGAAAACAAACCTTGTGAGAAAACAATCCTTGTGGGAAAACAAACCTTGTGGGGAAACAAACCTTGTGGGGAAACAAACCTTGTGGGAAAACTAACCTTGTGGGAAAACAAACCTTGCGGGAAAACTAACCTTGTGGGAAAACAAACCCTGCGGGAAAACAAACCTTGTGGGAAAACCAACCTTGTGGGGAAACAAACCTTTCTGGAAAACCAACCTTGTGGCAAAACAAACCTTGTGGGAAAACAAACCTTGTGGGAAAACAAACCTTGTGGGAAAACAAACCTTGTGAGAAAACAAACCTTGTGGGGAAACAAACCTAGTGGGAAAACAAACCTTGTGAGAAAACAAACCTTGTGGGAAAACCAACCTTGCGGGAAAGCGAACCTTGCGGGAAAGCGAACCTCTTGGGAAAACCAACACAGTGGGAAAACAAACCTTGTGAGAAAACAATCCTTGTGGGAAAACAAACCTTGTGGGGAAACAAACCTTGTGGGGAAACAAACCTTGTGGGAAAACTAACCTTGTGGGAAAACAAACCTTGCGGGAAAACTAACCTTGTGGGAAAACAAACCCTGCGGGAAAACCAGCCTTGTGGGAAATTCAACCTTGTGGGAAAACAAACCTTGTGAGAAAACAAACATTGTGGGGAAACAAACCTTGTGGGAAAACCAGCCTTGCGGGAAAGCGAACCTTTTGGGAAAACCAACCTTATGGGGAAAGCAACCCTGCGGGAAAACCAACCTTGTGGGAAAACCAACCTTGTGGGAAAACCAACCTTTTGGGAAAGCGAACCTTTTGGGAAAACCAACACAGTGGGAAAACAAACCTTGTGGGAAAACAAACCTTGTGGGGAAACAAACCTTGCGGGAAAACTAACCTTGTGGGAAAACAAACCCTGCGGGAAAACCAACCTTGTGGGAAAACCAACCTTGTGGGGAAACAAACCTTTCGGGAAAACCAACCTTGTGGGAAAACAAACCTTGTGGGAAAACAAACCTTGTGGGGAAACAAACCTTGTGGGAAAACCAACCTTGCGGGAAAGCGAACCTTTTGGGAAAACCAACACAGTGGGAAAACAAACCTTGTGAGAAAACAAACATTGTGGGGAAACAAACCTTGTGGGAAAACCAGCCTTGCGGGAAAGCGAACCTTTTGGGGAAACCAACCTTATGGGGAAAGCAACCCTGCGGGAAAACCAACCTTGTGGGAAAACCAACCTTGTGGGAAAACCAACCTTTTGGGAAAGCGAACCTTTTGGGAAAACCAACACAGTGGGAAAACAAACCTTGTGGGAAAACAAACCTTGTGGGGAAACAAACCTTGCGGGAAAACTAACCTTGTGGGAAAACAAACCCTGCGGGAAAACCAACCTTGTGGGAAAACCAACCTTCTGGGGAAACAAACCTTTCGAGAAAACCAACCTTGTGGGAAAACAAACCTTGTGGGAAAACAAACCTTGTGGGGAAACAAACCTTGTGGGAAAACCAACCTTGCGGGAAAGCGAACCTTTTGGGAAAACCAACACAGTGGGAAAAAAAACCTTGTGGGTAAACCAACCTTGCGGGAAAACCAACCTTGGGGGAAAACAAAGCTTGTGGGAAAACAAACCTTGTGGGAAAACCAACCTAGTGGGAAAAACAACCTTGGGGGAAAACAAAGCTTGTGGGAAAACAAACCTTGTGGGAAAACCAACCTAGTGGGAAAAACAACCTAGTGGGAAAACAAACCTTGTGAGAAAACAAACCTTGTGGGAAAACCAACCTTATGGGGAAAGCAACCCTGCGGGAAAACCAAACTTGTGGGAAAACCAACCTTGTGGGAAAGCGAACCTTTTGGGAAAACCAACACAGTGGGAAAACAAAGCTTGTGGGAAAACAAACGTTGTGGGGAAACAAACCTTGCGGGAAAACTAACCTTGTGGGAAAACAAACCCTGCGGGAAAACCAACCTTGGGGGAAAACAAAGCTTGTGGGAAATCAAACCTTGTGGGAAAACCAACCTAGTGGGAAAAACAACCTAGTGGGAAAACAAACCTTGTGAGAAAACAAACCTTGTGGGAAAACCAACCTTATAGGGAAAGCAACCCTGCGGGAAAACCAACCTTGTGCGAAAACCAACCTTGTGGGAAAACCAACCTTGTGGGAAAGCGAACCTTTTGGGAAAACCAACACAGTGGGAAAACAAACCTTGTGGGAAAACAAACCTTGTGGGGAAACAAACCTTGCGGGAAAACTAACCTTGTGGGAAAACAAACCCTGCGGGAAAACCAACCTTGTGGGAAAACCAACCTTGTGGGGAAACAAACCTTCGGGAAAACCAACCTTGTGGGAAAACAAACCTTGCGGGAAAACTAACCTTGTGGGATAACAAACCCTGCGGGAAAACCAACCTTGTGGGAAAACCAACCTTGCGGGAAAGCGAACCTTTTGGGAAAACCAACACAGTGGGAAAAAAAACCTTGTGGGTAAACCAACCTTGCGGGAAAACCAACCTTGCGGGAAAACCAACCTTGTGGGAAAACCAGCCTTATGGGAAAACCAACCTTGCGGGAAAACCAACCTTGGGGGAAAACAAACCTTGTGGGTAAACAAACCTTGTGGGAAAACAAACCTTGTGGGAAAACCAACCTAGTGGGAAAACAAACCTTGTGAGAAAACAAACATTGTGGGAAAACCAACCTTATGGGGAAACAAACCCTGCGGGAAAACCAACCTTGTGGGAAAACCAACCTTGCGGGAAAGCGAACCTTTTGGGAAAACCAACACAGTGGGAAAACAAACCTTGTGAGAAAACAATCCTTGTGGGAAAACAAACCTTGTGGGGAAACAAACCTTGTGGGGAAACAAACCTTGTGGGAAAACTAGCCTTGTGGGAAAACAAACCTTGCGGGAAAACTAACCTTATGGGAAAACAAACCCTGCGGGAAAACAAACCTTGTGGGAAAACCAACCTTGTGGGGAAACAAACCTTTCTGGAAAACCAACCTTGTGGCAAAACAAACCTTGTGGGAAAACAAACCTTGTGGGAAAACAAACCTTGTGGGAAAACAAACCATGTGAGAAAACAAACCTTGTGGGAAAACAAACCTAGTGGGAAAACAAACCTTGTGAGAAAACAAACCTTGTGGGAAAACCAACCTTTTGGGAAAGCGAACCTTGCGGGAAAGCGAACCTTGCGGGAAAGCGAACCTCTTGGGAAAACCAACACAGTGGGAAAACAAACCTTGTGAGAAAACAATCCTTGTGGGAAAACAAACCTTGTGGGGAAACAAACCTTGTGGGGAAACAAACCTTGTGGGAAAACAAACTTTGTGGGAAAACCAACCTTGCGGGAAAGCGAACCTTGCGGGAAAGCGAACCTCTTGGGAAAACCAACACAGTGGGAAAACAAACCTTGTGAGAAAACAATCCTTGTGGGAAAACAAACCTTGTGGGGAAACAAACCTTGTGGGGAAACAAACCTTGTGGGAAAACTAACCTTGTGGGAAAACAAACCTTGTGGGGAAACAAACCTTGTGGGGAAACAAACCTTGTGGGAAAACAAACCTTGTGAGAAAACAATCCTTGTGGGAAAACAAACCTTGTGGGGAAACAAAACTTGTGGGGAAACAAACCTTGTGGGGAAACAAACCTTGTGGGGAAACAAACCTTGTGGGAAAACAAACCTTGTGGGAAAACCAACCTTATGGGGAAAGCAACCCTGCGGGAAAACCAACCTTGTGGGAAAACCAACCTTGTGGGAAAACCAACCTTGTGGGAAAGCGAACCTTTTGGGAAAACCAACACAGTGGGAAAACAAACCTTGTGGGAAAACAAACCTTGTGGGGAAACAAACCTTGCGGGAAAACTAACCTTGTGGGAAAACAAACCCTGCGGGAAAACCAACCTTGGGGGAAAACAAAGCTTGTGGGAAAACAAACCTTGTGGGAAAACCAACCTAGTGGGAAAAACAACCTAGTGGGAAAACAAACCTTGTGAGAAAACAAACCTTGTGGGAAAACCAACCTCATGGGGAAAGCAATCCTGCGGGAAAATCAACCTTGTGGAAAAACCAACCTTGTGGGAAAACCAACCTTGTGGGAAAGCGAACCTTTTGGGAAAACCAACACAGTGGGAAAATAAACCTTGTGGGAAAACAAACCTTGTGGGGAAACAAACCTTGCGGGAAAACTAACCTTGTGGGATAACAAACCCTGCGGGAAAACCAACCTTGTGGGAAAACCAACCTTGTGGGGAAACAAACCTTTCGGGAAAACCAACCTTGTGGGAAAACAAACCTTGCGGGAAAACTAACCTTGTGGGAAAACAAACCCTGCGGGAAAACCAACCTTGTGGGAAAACCAACCTTGTGGGGAAACAAACCTTTCGGGAAAACCAACCTTGTGGGAAAACAAACATTGTGTTAAATCAGATCTTGTGGGAAAACTAACCTTGCGGGAAAACCAACCTTGTGGGAAAACCAACCTTATGGGAAAACCAACCTTGCGGGAAAACCAACCTTGGGGGAAAACCAACCTTGTGGGTAAACAAACCTTGTGGGAAAACAAACCTTGTGGGAAAACCAACCTAGTGGGAAAACAAACCTTGTGAGAAAACAAACCTTTTGGGAAAACCAACCTTATGGGGAAACAAACCCTGCGGGAAAACCAACCTTGTGGGAAAACCAACCTTGCGGGAAAGCGAACCTTTTGGGAAAACCAATACAGTGGGAAAACAAACCTTGTGGGAAAACAATCCTTGTGGGAAAACAAACCTTGTGGGGAAACAAACCTTGTGGGGAAACAAACCTTGTGGGAAAACTAACCTTGTGGGAAAACAAACCTTGCGGGAAAACTAACCTTAAGGGAAAACAAACCCTGCAGGAAAACAAACCTTGTGGGAAAACCAACGTTGTGGGGAAACAAACCTTTCTGGAAAACCAACCTTGTGGCAAAACAAACCTTGTGGGAAAACAAGCCTTGTGGGAAAACAAACCTTGTGGGAAAACAAACCTTGTGAGAAAACAAACCTTGTGGGGAAACAAACCTAGTGGGAACACAAACCTTGTGAGAAAACAAACCTTGTGGGAAAACCAACCTTGCGGGAAAGCGAACCTTGCGGGAAAGTGAACCTCTTGGGAAAACCAACACAGTGGGAAAACAAACCTTGTGAGAAAACAATCCTTGTGGGAAAACAAACCTTGTGGGGAAACAAACCTTGTGGGGAAACAAACCTTGTGGGAAAACTACCCTTGTGGGAAAACAAACCTTTCGGGAAAACTAACCTTGTGGGAAAACAAACCCTGCGGGAAAACCAGCCTTGTGGGAAAACCATCCTTGTGGGGAAACAAACCTTTCGGGAAAACCAACCTTGTGGGAAAACAAACCTTGTGAGAAAACAAACATTGTGGGGAAACAAACCTTGTGGGAAAACCAGCCTTGCGGGAAAGCGAACCTTGGGGGAAAACAAACCTTGTGGGTAAGCAAACCTTGTGGGAAAACAAACCTTGTGGGAAAACCAACCTAGTGGGAAAACAAACCTTGTGAGAAAACAAACCTTGTGGGAAAACCAACCTTGCGGGAAAGCGAACCTTTCGGGAAAACCAACACAGTGGGAAAACAAACCTTGTGAGAAAACAATCCTTGTGGGAAAACAAACCTTGTGGGGAAACAAACCTTGTGGGAAAACTAACCTTGTGGGAAAACAAACCTTGCGGGAAAACCAACCTTATGGGGAAACAAACCCTGCGGGAAAACCAACCTTGTGGGAAAACCAACCTTGCGGGAAAGCGAACCTTTTGGGAAAACCAACACAGTGGGAAAACAAACCTTGTGAGAAAACAATCCTTCTGGGAAAACAAACCTTGTGGGGAAACAAACCTTGTGGGAAAACTAACCTTGTGGGAAAACAAACCTTGCGGGAAAACTAACCTTATGGGAAAACAAACCCTGCGGGAAAACAAACCTTGTGGGAAAACCAACCTTGTGGGGAAACAAACCTTTCTGGAAAACCAACCTTGTGGCAAAACAAACCTTGTGGGAAAACAAACCTTGTGGGAAAACAAACCTTGTGGGAAAACAAACCATGTGAGAAAACAAACCTTGTGGGAAAACAAACCTAGTGGGAAAACAAACCTTGTGAGAAAACAAACCTTGTGGGAAAACCAACCTTGCGGGAAAGCGAACCTTGCGGGAAAGCGAACCTCTTGGGAAAACCAACACAGTGGGAAAACAAACCTTGTGAGAAAACAATCCTTGTGGGAAAACAAACCTTGTGGGGAAACAAACCTTGTGGGGAAACAAACCTTGTGGGAAAACAAACCTTGTGAGAAAACAAACCTTGTGGGGAAACAAACCTAGTGGGAAAACAAACCTTGTGAGAAAACAAACCTTGTGGGAAAACCAACCTTGCGGGAAAGCGAACCTCTTGGGAAAACCAACACAGTGGGAAAACAAACCTTGTGAGAAAACAATCCTTGTGGGAAAACAAACCTTGTGGGGAAACCAACCTTGTGGGGAAACAAACCTTGTGGGAAAACTAACCTTGTGGGAAAACAAACCTTGTGGGGAAACAAAACTTGTGGGGAAACAAACCTTGTGGGAAAACAAACCTTGTGAGAAAACAATCCTTGTGGGAAAACAAACCTTGTGGGGAAACAAAACTTGTGGGGAAACAAACCTTGTGGGGAAACAAACCTTGTGGGGAAACAAACCTTGTGGGAAAACAAACCTTGTGGGAAAACCAACCTTATGGGGAAAGCAACCCTGCGGGAAAACCAACCTTGTGGGAAAACCAACCTTGTGGGAAAACCAACCTTGTGGGAAAAAGAACCTTTTGGGAAAACCAACACAGTGGGAAAACAAACCTTGTGGGAAAACAAACCTTGTGGGGAAACAAACCTTGCGGGAAAACTAACCTTGTGGGAAAACAAACCCTGCGGGAAAACCGACCTTGGGGGAAAACAAAGCTTGTGGGAAAACAAACCTTGTGGGAAAACCAACCTAGTGGGAAAAACAACCTAGTGGGAAAACAAACCTTGTGAGAAAACAAACCTTGTGGGAAAACCAACCTCATGGGGAAAGCAACCCTGCGGGAAAATCAACCTTGTGGAAAAACCAACCTTGTGGGAAAACCAACCTTGTGGGAAAGCGAACCTTTTAGGAAAACCAACAAAGTGGGAAAACAAACCTTGTGGGAAAACAAACCTTGTGGGGAAACAAACCTTGCGGGAAAACTAACCTTGTGGGAAAACCAACCCTGCGGGAAAACCAACCTTGTGGGAAAACCAACCTTGTGGGGAAACAAACCTTTCGGGAAAACCAACCTTGTGGGAAAACAAACCTTGCGGGAAAACTAACCTTGTGGGAAAACAAACCCTGCGGGAAAACCAACCTTGTGGGAAAACCAACCTTGTGGGAAAACAAATATTGTGTTAAATCAGACCTTGTGGGAAAACTAACCTTGCGGGAAAACCAACCTTGTGGGAAAACCAACCTTATGGGAAAACCAACCTTGCGGGAGAACCAACCTTGGGGGAAAACAAACCTTGTGGGTAAACAAACCTTGTGGGAAAACAAACCTTGTGGGAAAACCAACCTAGTGGGAAAACAAACCTTGTGAGAAAACAAACCTTTTGGGAAAACCAACCTTATGGGGAAACAAACCCTGCGGGAAAACCAACCTTGTGGGAAAACCAACCTTGCGGGAAAGCGAACCTTTTGGGAAAACCAACACAGTGGGAAAAGAAACCTTGTGGGAAAACAATCCTTGTGGGAAAACAAACCTTGTGGGGAAACAAACCTTGTGGGGAAACAAACCTTGTGGGGAAACAAACCTTGTGGGAAAACTAACCTTGTGGGAAAACAAACCTTGCGGGAAAAATAACCTTGTGGGAAAACAAACCCTGCGGGAAAACAAACCTTGTGGGAAAACCAACCTTGTGGGGAAACAAACCTTTCTGGAAAACCAACCTTGTGGCAAAACAAACCTTGTGGGAAAACAAGCCTTGTGGGAAAACAAACCTTGTGGGAAAACAAACCTTGTGAGAAAACAAACCTTGTGGGGAAACAAACCTAGTGGGAACACAAACCTTGTGAGAAAACAAACCTTGTGGGAAAACCAACCTTGCGGGAAAGCGAACCTTGCGGGAAAGCGAACCTCTTGGGAAAACCAACACAGTGGGAAAACAAACCTTGTGAGAAAACAATCCTTGTGGGAAAACAAACCTTGTGGGGAAACAAACCTTGTGGGGAAACAAACCTTGTGGGAAAACTAACCTTGTGGGAAAACAAACCTTGCGGGAAAACTAACCTTGTGGGAAAACAAACCCTGCGGGAAAACCAGCCTTGTGGGAAAACCAACCTTGTGAGAAAACAAACATTGTGGGGAAACAAACCTTGTGGGAAAACCAGCCTTGCGGGAAAGCGAACCTTTTGGGAAAACCAACCTTATGGGGAAAGCAACCCTGCGGGAAAACCAACCTTGTGGGAAAACCAACCTTGTGGGAAAACCAACCTTTTGGGAAAGCGAACCTTTTGGGAAAACCAACACAGTGGGAAAACAAACCTTGTGGGAAAACAAACCTTGTGGGGAAACAAACCTTGCGGGAAAACTAACCTTGTGGGAAAACAAACCCTGCGGGAAAACCAACCTTGTGGGAAAACCAACCTTGTGGGGAAACAAACCTTTCGGGAAAACCAACCTTGTGGGAAAACAAACCTTGTGGGAAAACAAACCTTGTGGGGAAACAAACCTTGTGGGAAAACCAACCTTGCGGGAAAGCGAACCTTTTGGGAAAACCAACACAGTGGGAAAACAAACCTTGTGGGTAAACCAACCTAGTGGGAAAAACAACCTTGGGGGAAAACAAAGTTTGTGGGAAAACAAACCTTGTGGGAAAACCAACCTAGTGGGAAAAACAACCTAGTGGGAAAACAAACCTTGTGAGAAAACAAACCTTGTGGGAAAACCGACCTGATGGGGAAAGCAACCCTGCGGGAAAACCAACCTTGTGGGAAAACCAACCTTGTGGGAAAACCAACCTTGTGGGGAAACAAACCTTGTGGGAAAACCAACCTTGGGGGAAAACAAAGCTTGTGGGAAAACAAACCTTGTGGGAAAACCAAACTAGTGGGAAAAACAACCTTGGGGGAAAAAAAAGCTTGTGGGAAAACAAACCTTGTGGGAAAACCAACCTAGTGGGAAAAACAACCTAGTGGGAAAACAAACCTTGTGAGAAAACAAACCTTGCGGGAAAACTAACCTTGTGGGAAAACAAACCCTGCGGGAAAACCAGCCTTGTGGGAAAACCAACCTTGTGAGAAAACAAACATTGTGGGGAAACAAACCTTGTGGGAAAACCAGCCTTGCGGGAAAGCGAACCTTTTGGGAAAACCAACCTTATGGGGAAAGCAACCCTGCGGGAAAACCAACCTTGTGGGAAAACCAACCTTGTGGGAAAACCAACCTTTTGGGAAAGCGAACCTTTTGGGAAAACCAACACAGTGGGAAAACAAACCTTGTGGGAAAATAAACCTTGTGGGGAAACAAACCTTGCGGGAAAACTAACCTTGTGGGAAAACAAACCCTGCGGGAAAACCAACCTTGTGGGAAAACCAACCTTGTGGGGAAACAAACCTTTCGGGAAAACCAACCTTGTGGGAAAACAAACCTTGTGGGAAAACAAACCTTGTGGGGAAACAAACCTTGTGGGAAAACCAACCTTGCGGGAAAGCGAACCTTTTGGGAAAACCAACACAGTGGGAAAACAAACCTTGTGGGTAAACCAACCTAGTGGGAAAAACAACCTTGGGGGAAAACAAAGCTTGTGGGAAAACAAACCTTGTGGGAAAACCAACCTAGTGGGAAAAACAACCTAGTGGGAAAACAAACCTTGTGAGAAAACAAACCTTGTGGGAAAACCAACCTGATGGGGAAAGCAACCCTGCGGGAAAACCAACCTTGTGGGAAAACCAACCTTGTGGGAAAACCAACCTTGTGGGGAAACAAACCTTGTGGGAAAACCAACCTTGGGGGAAAACAAAGCTTGTGGGAAAACAAACCTTGTGGGAAAACCAAACTAGTGGGAAAAACAACCTTGGGGGAAAAAAAAGCTTGTGGGAAAACAAACCTTGTGGGAAAACCAACCTAGTGGGAAAAACAACCTAGTGGGAAAACAAACCTTGTGAGAAAACAAACCTTGTGGGAAAACCAACCTGATGGGGAAAGCAACCCTGCGGGAAAACCAACCTTGTGGGAAAACCAACCTTGTGGGAAAACCAACCTTGTGGGAAAGCGAACCTTTTGGGAAAACCAACACAGTGGGAAAACAAACCTTGTGGGAAAACAAACCTTGTGGGGAAACAAACCTTGCGGGAAAACTAACCTTGTGGAAAAACAAACCCTGCGGGAAAACCAACCTTGGGGGAAAACCAACCTTGCGGGAAAGCGAACCTTTTGGGAAAACCAACACAGTGGGAAAACAAACCTTGTGGGAAAACCAACCTTGCGGGAAAACCAACCTTGGGGGAAAACAAACCTTGTGGGAAAACAAACCTTGTGGGGAAACAAACCTAGTGGGAAAACAAACCTTGTGAGAAAACTATCCTTGTGGGAAAACAAACCTTGTGGGGAAACAAACCTTGCGGGAAAACTAACCTTGTGGGAAAACAAACCCTGCGGGAAAACCAACCTTGTGGGAAAACCAACCTTGTGGGGAAACAAACCTTTCGGGAAAACCAACCTTGTGGAAAAACAAACCTTATGGGAAAACAAACCTTGTGGGGAGACAAACCTTGTGGGAAAACCAACCTTGCGGAAAAGCGAACCTTTTGGGAAAACCAACAAAGTGGGAAAACAAACCTTGGGGAAAACCAACCTTGCGGGAAAACCAACCTTGGGGGAAAACAAAGCTTGTGGGAAAACAAACCTTGTGGGAAAGCGAACCTTGCGGGAAAGCGAACCTTTTGGGAAAACCAACACAGTGGGAAAACAAACCTTGTGAGAAAACAATCCTTGTGGGAAAACAAACCTTGTGGGGAAACAAACCTTGTGGGGAAACAAACCTTGTGGGAAAACTAACCTTGTGGGAAAACAAACCTTGCGGGAAAACTAACCTTGTGGGAAAACAAACCCTGCGGGAAAACCAGCCTTGTGGGAAAACCAACCTTGTGGGGAAACAAACCTTTCGGGAAAACCAACCTTGTGGGAAAACAAACCTTGTGAGAAAACAAACATTGTGGGGAAACAAACCTTGTGGGAAAACCAGCCTTCCGGGAAAGCGAACCTTTTGGGAAAACCAACACAGTTGGAAAACAAACCTTGTGGGAAAACCAACCTTGCGGGAAAACCAACCTTGGGGGAAAACAAAGCTTGTGGGAAAACAAACCTTTTCGGAAAACCAACCTAGTGGGAAAAACAACCTAGTGGGAAAACAAACCTTGGGAGAAAACAAACCTTGTGGGAAAACCAACCTTATGGGGAAAGCAACCCTGCGGGAAAACCAACCTTGTGGGAAAACCAACCTTGTGGTTCGCTTTCCCGCAAGGTTGGTTTTCCCACAAGGTTTGTTTCCCCACAAGGTTTGTTTTCCCACAAGGTTTGTTTTCCCACAAGGTTGGTTTCCCCGAAAGGTTTGTTTCCCCACAAGGTTGATTTCCCACAAGGTTGGTTTTCCCGCAGGGTTTGTTTTCCCACAAGGTTAGTTTTCCCTTAAGGTTTGTTTCCCCACAAGGTTTGTTTTCCCACAAGGTTGGTTTTCCCGAAAGGTTTGTTTCCCCACAAGGTTGGTTTTCCCACAAGGTTGATTTTCCCGCAGGGTTTGTTTTCCCACAAGGTTTGTTTCCCCACAAGGTTTGTTTTCCCACAAGGTTTGTTTTCCCACTGTGTTGGTTTTCCCAAAAGGTTCGCTTTCCCACAAGGTTGGTTTTCCCACAAGGTTTGTTTTCCCACAAGGTTAGTTTTCCCACAAGGTTTGTTTCCCCACAAGGTTTGTTTCCCCACAAGGTTTGTTTTCCCACAAGGTTTGTTTTCCCCCAAGGTTGGTTTTCCCGCAAGTTTGGTTTTCCCACAAGGTTTGTTTTCCCACAAGGTTGGTTTTCCCGAAAGGTTTGTTTCCCCACAAGGTTGGTTTTCCCACAAGGTTGATTTTCCCGCAGGGTTTGTTTTCCCACAAGGTTTGTTTCCCCACAAGGTTTGTTTTCCCCCAAGGTTGGTTTTCCCGCAAGGTTGGTTTTCCCACAAGGTTTGTTTTCCCACTGTGTTGGTTTTCCCAAAAGGTTCGCTTTCCCACAAGGTTCGTTTTCCCACAAGGTTGGTTTTCCCACAAGGTTGGTTTTCCCGCAGGGTTGCTTTCCCAATAAGGTTGGTTTTCCCACAAGGTTTGTTTTCTCACAAGGTTTGTTTTCCCACTAGGTTTGTTTCCCCACAAGGTTGGTTTTCCCACAAGCCTGGTTTTCCCGCAGGGTTTGTTTTCCCACAAGGTTAGTTTTCCCGCAAGGTTTGTTTTCCCACAAGGTTAGTTTTCCCACAAGGTTTGTTTCCCCACAAGGTTTGTTTCCCCACAAGGTTTGTTTTCCCACAAGGATTGTTTTCTCACAAGGTTTGTTTTCCCACAAGGTTGGTTTTCCCGAAAGGTTTGTTTCCCCACAAGGTTGGTTTTCCCACAAGGCTGGTTTTCCCGCAGGGTTTGTTTTTCCACAAGGTTAGTTTTCCCGCAAGGTTCGCTTTCCCACAAGGTTGGTTTTCCCACAAGGTTCGTTTTCCCACAAGGTTGGTTTTCCCACAAGGTTGGTTTTCCCGCAGGGTTGCTTTCCCAATAAGGTTGGTTTTCCCACAAGGTTTGTTTTCTCACAAGGTTTGTTTTCCCACTAGGTTGTTTTTCCCACTAGGTTGGTTTTCCCAAAAGGTTGGTTTTCCCCCAAGGTTGGTTTTCCCGCAAGTTTGGTTTTCCCACAAGGTTTGTTTTCCCACAAGGTTGGTTTTCCCGAAAGGTTTGTTTCCCCACAAGGTTGGTTTTCCCACAAGGTTGATTTTCCCGCAGGGTTTGTTTTCCCACAAGGTTTGTTTCCCCACAAGGTTTGTTTTCCCCCAAGGTTGGTTTTCCCGCAAGGTTGGTTTTCCCACAAGGTTTGTTTTCCCACTGTGTTGGTTTTCCCAAAAGGTTCGCTTTCCCACAAGGTTCGTTTTCCCACAAGGTTGGTTTTCCCACAAGGTTGGTTTTCCCGCAGGGTTGCTTTCCCAATAAGGTTGGTTTTCCCACAAGGTTTGTTTTCTCACAAGGTTTGTTTTCCCACTAGGTTGTTTTTCCCACTAGGTTTGTTTTCCCAAAAGCTTTGTTTTCTCCCAAGGTTGGTTTTCCCGCAAGGTTGGTTTTCCCACAAGGTTTGTTTTCCCACTGTGTTGGTTTTCCCAAAAGGTTCGCTTTCCCGCAAGGCTGGTTTTCCCACAAGGTTTGTTTCCCCACAATGTTTGTTTTCTCACAAGGTTTGTTTTCCCACAAGGTTGGTTTTCCCGAAAGGTTTGTTTCCCCACAAGGTTGGTTTTCCCACAAGGCTGGTTTTCCCGCAGGGTTTGTTTTTCCACAAGGTTAGTTTTCCCGCAAGGTTTGTTTTCCCACAAGTTTAGTTTTCCCACAAGTTTTGTTTCCCCACAAGGTTTGTTTCCCCACAAGGTTTGTTTTCCCACAAGGATTGTTTTCTCACAAGGTTTGTTTTCTCACAAGGTTTGTTTTCCCACTGTGTTGGTTTTCCCAAAAGGTTCGCTTTCCTGCAAGGTTCGCTTTCCCACAAGGTTGGTTTTCCCACAAGGTTGGTTTTCCCGAAAGGTTTGTTTCCCCACAAGGTTGGTTTTCCCACAAGCCTGGTTTTCCCGCAGGGTTTGTTTTCCCACAAGGTTAGTTTTCCCGCAAGGTTTGTTTTCCCACAAGGTTAGTTTTCCCACAAGGTTTGTTTCCCCACAAGGTTTGTTTCCCCACAAGGTTTGTTTTCCCACAAGGATTGTTTTCTCACAAGGTTTGTTTTCCCACTGTGTTGGTTTTCCCAAGAGGTTCGCTTTCCCGCAAGGTTCGCTTTCCCGCAAGGTTGGTTTTCCCACAAGGTTTGTTTTCTCACAAGGTTTGTTTTCCCACTAGGTTTGTTTCCCCACAAGGTTTGTTTTCTCACAAGGTTTGTTTTCCCACAAGGTTTGTTTTCCCACAAGGTTTGTTTTCCCACAAGGTTTTTTTTGCCACAAGGTTGGTTTTCCAGAAAGGTTTGTTTCCCCACCAGGTTGGTTTTCCCACAAGGTTTGTTTTCCCGCAGGGTTTGTTTTCCCACAAGGTTAGTTTTCCCGCTAGGTTTGTTTTCCCACAAGGTTTGTTTTCCCACTGTGTTGGTTTTCCCAAAAGGTTCGCTTTCCCACAAGGTTGGTTTTCCCAAAAGGTTGGTTTTCCCACAAGGTTGGTTTTCCCGCAGGGTTGCTTTCCCCATAAGGTTGGTTTTCCCACAAGGTTTGTTTTCCCGCAGGGTTTGTTTTCCCACAAGGTTAGTTTTCCCGCAAGGTTTGTTTTCCCACAAGGTTAGTTTTCCCACAAGGTTTGTTTCCCCACAAGGTTTGTTTCCCCACAAGGTTTGTTTTCCCACAAGGATTGTTTTCTCACAAGGTTGTTTTCCCACTGTGTTGGTTTTCCCAAAAGGTTCGCTTTCCCGCAAGGTTGGTTTTCCCCCAAGGTTGGTTTTCCCGCAGGGTTTGTTTTCCCACAAGGTTAGTTTTCCCGCAAGGTTTGTTTCCACACAAGGTTTGTTTTCCCACAAGGTTTGTTTTCCCACTGTGTTGGTTTTCCCAAAAGGTTCGCTTTCCCACAAGGTTGGTTTTCCCACAAGGTTGGTTTTCCCACAAGGTTGGTTTTCCCGCAGGGTTGCTTTCCCCATAAGGTTGGTTTTCCCACAAGGTTTGTTTTCTCACAAGGTTTGTTTTCCCACTAGTTTGTTTTTCCCACTAGGTTGGTTTTCCCACAAGGTTTGTTTTCCCACAAGCTTTGTTTTCCCCCAAGGTTGTTTTTCCCACTAGGTTGGTTTTCCCACAAGGTTTGTTTTCCCACAAGCTTTGTTTTCCCCCAAGGTTGGTTTTCCCGCAAGGTTGGTTTTCCCACAAGGTTGGTTTTCCCGCAGGGTTTGTTTTCCCACAAGGTTAGTTTTCCCGCAAGGTTTGTTTCCCCACAAGGTTTGTTTTCCCACAAGATTTGTTTTCCCACTGTGTTGGTTTTCCCAAAAGGTTCGCTTTCCCAAAAGGTTTGTTTTCCCACAAGGTTTGTTTTCCCACAAGGTTGGTTTTCCCGCAGGGTTGCTTTCCCCATAAGGTTTGTTTTCCCACTAGGTTGTGTTTCCCACTAGGTTGGTCTTCCCACAAGGTTTGTTTTCCCACAAGCTTTGTTTTCCCCCAAGGATGGTTTTCCCGCAAGGTTGGTTTTCCCACAAGGTTTGTTTTCCCACTTTGTTGGTTTTCCCAAAAGGTTCGCTTTCCCGCAAGGTTGGTTTTCCCACAAGGTTTGTTTCCCCACAAGGCTTGTTTTCCCACAAGGTTTGTTTTCCCACAAGGTTGGTTTTCCCGAAAGGTTTGTTTCCCCACAAGGTTGGTTTTCCCACAAGGTTGGTTTTCCCGCAGGGTTTGTTTTCCCACAAGGTTAGTTTTCCCGCAAGGTTTGTTTCCCCACAAGGTTTGTTTTCCCACAACGATTGTTTTCTCACAAGGTTTGTTTTCCCACTAGGTTTGTTTCCCCACAAGGTTTGTTTTCCCACATGGTTTGTTTTCCCCCAAGGTTGGTTTTCCCGCAAGGTTGGTTTTCCCACAAGGTTTGTTTTCCCACTGTGTTGGTTTTCCCAAAAGGTTCGCTTTCCCACAAGGTTCGTTTTCCCACAAGGTTGGTTTTCCCACAAGGTTGGTTTTCCCGCAGGGTTTGTTTTCCCACAAGGTTAGTTTTCCCGCAAGGTTTGTTTCCCCACAAGGTTTGTTTTCCCACAAGGTTTGTTTTCCCACTGTGTTGGTTTTCCCAAAAGGCTTCGCTTTCCCAAAAGGTTTGTTTTCCCACAAGGTTGGTTTTCCCACAAGGTTGGTTTTCCCGCAGGGTTGCTTTCCCCATAAGGTTTGTTTTCCCACTAGGTTGTGTTTCCCACTAGGTTGGTCTTCCCACAAGGTTTGTTTTCCCACAAGCTTTGTTTTCCCCCAAGGATGGTTTTCCCGCAAGGTTGGTTTTCCCACAAGGTTTGTTTTCCCACTTTGTTGGTTTTCCCAAAAGGTTCGCTTTCCCGCAAGGTTGGTTTTCCCACAAGGTTTGTTTCCCCACAAGGCTTGTTTTCCCACAAGGTTTGTTTTCCCACAAGGTTGGTTTTCCCGAAAGGTTTGTTTCCCCACAAGGTTGGTTTTCCCACAAGGTTGGTTTTCCCGCAGGGTTTGTTTTCCCACTGTGTTGGTTTTCCCAAAAGGTTCGCTTTCCCACAAGGTTGGTTTTCCCACAAGGTTTGTTTTCCCACAAGGTTAGTTTTCCCACAAGGTTTGTTTCCCCACAAGGTTTGTTTCCCCACAAGGTTTGTTTTCCCACAAGGTTTGTTTTCCCCCAAGGTTGGTTTTCCCGCAAGTTTGGTTTTCCCACAAGGTTGGTTTTCCCACTGTGTTGGTTTTCCCAAAAGGTTCGCTTTCCCACAAGGTTGGTTTTCCCACAAGGTTGGTTTTCCCGCAGGGTTGCTTTCCCCATAAGGTTTGTTTTCCCACTAGGTTGTGTTTCCCACTAGGTTGGTCTTCCCACAAGGTTTGTTTTCCCACAAGCTTTGTTTTCCCCCAAGGTTGGTTTTCCCGCAAGGTTGGTTTTCCCACAAGGTTTGTTTTCCCACTTTGTTGGTTTTCCCAAAAGGTTCGCTTTCCCGCAAAGTTGGTTTTCCCACAAGGTTTGTTTCCCCACAAGGCTTGTTTTCCCACAAGGTTTGTTTTCCCACAAGGTTGGTTTTCCCGAAAGGTTTGTTTCCCCACAAGGTTGGTTTTCCCACAAGGTTGGTTTTCCCGCAGGGTTTGTTTTCCCACAAGGTTAGTTTTCCCGCAAGGTTTGTTTCCCCACAAGGTTTGTTTTCCCACAACGATTGTTTTCTCACAAGGTTTGTTTTCCCACTAGGTTTGTTTCCCCACAAGGTTTGTTTTCCCACAAGGTTTGTTTTCCCCCAAGGTTGGTTTTCCCGCAAGGTTGGTTTTCCCACAAGGTTTGTTTTCCCACTGTGTTGGTTTTCCCAAAAGGTTCGCTTTCCCACAAGGTTCGTTTTCCCACAAGGTTGGTTTTCCCACAAGGTTGGTTTTCCCGCAGGGTTGCTTTCCCAATAAGGTTGGTTTTCCCACAAGGTTTGTTTTCTCACAAGGTTTGTTTTCCCACTAGGTTGTTTTTCCCACTAGGTTGGTTTTCCCAAAAGGTTTGTTTTCCCAAAAGCTTTGTTTTCTCCCAAGGTTGGTTTTCCCGCAAGGTTGGTTTTCCCACAAGGTTTGTTTTCCCACTGTGTTGGTTTTCCCAAAAGGTTCGCTTTCCCGCAAGGCTGGTTTTCCCACAAGGTTTGTTTCCCCACAATGTTTGTTTTCTCACAAGGTTTGTTTTCCCACAAGGTTGGTTTTCCCGAAAGGTTTGTTTCCCCACAAGGTTGGTTTTCCCACAAGGCTGGTTTTCCCGCAGGGTTTGTTTTTCCACAAGGTTAGTTTTCCCGCAAGGTTTGTTTTCCCACAAGGTTAGTTTTCCCACAAGTTTTGTTTCCCCACAAGGTTTGTTTCCCCACAAGGTTTGTTTTCCCACAAGGATTGTTTTCTCACAAGGTTTGTTTTCCCACTGTGTTGGTTTTCCCAAAAGGTTCGCTTTCCTGCAAGGTTCGCTTTCCCACAAGGTTGGTTTTCCCACAAGGTTGGTTTTCCCGAAAGGTTTGTTTCCCCACAAGGTTGGTTTTCCCACAAGCCTGGTTTTCCCGCAGGGTTTGTTTTCCCACAAGGTTAGTTTTCCCGCAAGGTTTGTTTTCCCACAAGGTTAGTTTTCCCACAAGGTTTGTTTCCCCACAAGGTTTGTTTCCCCACAAGGTTTGTTTTCCCACAAGGATTGTTTTCTCACAAGGTTTGTTTTCCCACTGTGTTGGTTTTCCCAAGAGGTTCGCTTTCCCGCAAGGTTCGCTTTCCCGCAAGGTTGGTTTTCCCACAAGGTTTGTTTTCTCACAAGGATTGTTTTCCCACTAGGTTTGTTTCCCCACAAGGTTTGTTTTCTCACAAGGTTTGTTTTCCCACAAGGTTTGTTTTCCCACAAGGTTTGTTTTCCCACAAGGTTTTTTTTGCCACAAGGTTGGTTTTCCAGAAAGGTTTGTTTCCCCACAAGGTTGGTTTTCCCACAAGGTTTGTTTTCCCGCAGGGTTTGTTTTCCCACAAGGTTAGTTTTCCCGCTAGGTTTGTTTTCCCACAAGGTTTGTTTTCCCACTGTGTTGGTTTTCCCAAAAGGTTCGCTTTCCCACAAGGTTGGTTTTCCCACAAGGTTGGTTTTCCCGCAGGGTTGCTTTCCCCATAAGGTTGGTTTTCCCACAAGGTTTGTTTTCCCGCAGGGTTTGTTTTCCCACAAGGTTAGTTTTCCCGCAAGGTTTGTTTTCCCACAAGGTTAGTTTTCCCACAAGGTTTGTTTCCCCACAAGGTTTGTTTCCCCACAAGGTTTGTTTTCCCAAAAGGATTGTTTTCTCACAAGGTTGTTTTCCCACTGTGTTGGTTTTCCCAAAAGGTTCGCTTTCCCGCAAGGTTGGTTTTCCCCCAAGGTTGGTTTTCCCGCAGGGTTTGTTTTCCCACAAGGTTAGTTTTCCCGCAAGGTTTGTTTCCACACAAGGTTTGTTTTCCCACAAGGTTTGTTTTCCCACTGTGTTGGTTTTCCCAAAAGGTTCGCTTTCCCACAAGGTTGGTTTTCCCACAAGGTTGGTTTTCCCACAAGGTTGGTTTTCCCGCAGGGTTGCTTTCCCCATAAGGTTGGTTTTCCCACAAGGTTTGTTTTCTCACAAGGTTTGTTTTCCCACTAGTTTGTTTTTCCCACTAGGTTGGTTTTCCCACAAGGTTTGTTTTCCCACAAGCTTTGTTTTCCCCCAAGGTTATTTTTCCCACTAGGTTGGTTTTCCCACAAGGTTTGTTTTCCCACAAGCTTTGTTTTCCCCCAAGGTTGGTTTTCCCGCAAGGTTGGTTTTCCCACAAGGTTGGTTTTCCCACAAGGTTTTTTTTGCCACAAGGTTGGTTTTCTAGAAAGGTTTGTTTCCCCACAAGGTTGGTTTTCCCACAAGGTTGGTTTTCCCGCAGGGTTTGTTTTCCCACAAGGTTAGTTTTCCCGCAAGGTTTGTTTCCCCACAAGGTTTGTTTTCCCACAACGATTGTTTTCTCACAAGGTTTGTTTTCCCACTAGGTTTGTTTCCCCACAAGGTTTGTTTTCCCACAAGGTTTGTTTTCCCCCAAGGTTGGTTTTCCCGCAAGGTTGGTTTTCCCACAAGGTTTATTTTCCCACTGTGTTGGTTTTCCCAAAAGGTTCGCTTTCCCACAAGGTTCGTTTTCCCACAAGGTTGGTTTTCCCACAAGGTTGGTTTTCCCGCAGGGTTGCTTTCCCCATAAGGTTGGTTTTCCCACAAGGTTTATTTTCTCACAAGGTTTGTTTTCCCACTAGGTTGTTTTTCCCACTAGGTTGGTTTTCCCAAAAGGTTTGTTTTCCCAAAAGCTTTGTTTTCTCCCAGGGTTGGTTTTCCCGCAAGGTTGGTTTTCCCACAAGGTTTGTTTTCCCACTGTGTTGGTTTTCCCAAAAAGTTCGCTTTCCCGCAAGGCTGGTTTTCCCACAAGGTTTGTTTCCCCACAATGTTTGTTTTCTCACAAGGTTTGTTTTCCCACAAGGTTGGTTTTCCCGAAAGGTTTGTTTCCCCACAAGGTTGGTTTTCCCACAAGGCTGGTTTTCCCGCAGGGTTTGTTTTTCCACAAGGTTAGTTTTCCCGCAAGGTTTGTTTTCCCACAAGGTTAGTTTTCCCACAAGGTTTGTTTCCCCACAAGGTTTGTTTCCCCACAAGGTTTGTTTTCCCACAAGGATTGTTTTCTCACAAGGTTTGTTTTCCCACTGTGTTGGTTTTCCCAAAAGGTTCGCTTTCCTGCAAGGTTCGCTTTCCCACAAGGTTGGTTTTCCCACAAGGTTGGTTTTCCCGAAAGGTTTGTTTCCCCACAAGGTTGGTTTTCCCACAAGCCTGGTTTTCCCGCAGGGTTTGTTTTCCCACAAGGTTAGTTTTCCCGCAAGGTTTGTTTTCCCACAAGGTTAGTTTTCCCACAAGGTTTGTTTCCCCACAAGGTTTGTTTTCCCACAAGGATTGTTTTCTCACAAGGTTTGTTTTCCCACTGTGTTGGTTTTCCCAAGAGGTTCGCTTTCCCGCAAGGTTCACTTTCCCGCAAGGTTGGTTTTCCCACAAGGTTTGTTTTCTCACAAGGTTTGTTTTCCCACTAGGTTTGTTTCCCCACAAGGTTTGTTTTCTCACAAGGTTTGTTTTCCCACAAGCTTTGTTTTCCCCCAAGGTTGTTTTTCCCACTAGGTTGGTTTTCCCACAAGGTTTGTTTTCCCACAAGCTTTGTTTTCCCCCAAGGTTGGTTTTCCCGCAAGGTTGGTTTACCCACAAGATTTGTTTTCCCACAAGGTTTGTTTTCCCACAAGGTTGGTTTTCCCGAAAGGTTTGTTTCCCCACAAGGTTGGTTTTCCCACAAGGTTGGTTTTCCCGCAGGGTTTGTTTTCCCACAAGGTTAGTTTTCCCGCAAGGTTTGTTTCCCCACAAGGTTTGTTTTCCCACAAGGTTTGTTTTCCCACCGTGTTGGTTTTCCCAAAAGGTTCGCTTTCCCAAAAGGTTTGTTTTCCCACAAGGTTGGTTTTCCCACAAGGTTGGTTTTCCCGCAGGGTTGCTTTCCCCATAAGGTTGGTTTTCCCAAAAGGTTCGCTTTCCCGGAAGGCTGGTTTTCCCACAAGGTTTGTTTTCTCACAAGGTTTGTTTTCCCACTAGGTTTGTTTCCCCACAAGGTTTGTTTTCTCACAAGGTTTGTTTTCCCACAAGGTTTGTTTTCCCACAAGGTTTGTTTTCCCACAAGGTTTTTTTTGCCACAAGGTTGGTTTTCCAGAAAGGTTTGTTTCCCCACAAGGTTGGTTTTCCCACAAGGTTTGTTTTCCCGCAGGGTTTGTTTTCCCACAAGGTTAGTTTTCCCGCTAGGTTTGTTTTCCCACAAGGTTTGTTTTCCCACTGTGTTGGTTTTCCCAAAAGGTTCGCTTTCCCACAAGGTTGGTTTTCCCAAAAGGTTGGTTTTCCCACAAGGTTGGTTTTCCCGCAGGGTTGCTTTCCCCATAAGGTTGGTTTTCCCACAAGGTTTGTTTTTCCGCAGGGTTTGTTTTCCCACAAGGTTAGTTTTCCCGCAAGGTTTGTTTTCCCACAAGGTTAGTTTTCCCACAAGGTTTGTTTCCCCACAAGGTTTGTTTTCCCACAAGGACTGTTTTCTCACAAGGTTGTTTTCCCACTGTGTTGGTTTTCCCAAAAGGTTCGCTTTCCCGCAAGGTTGGTTTTCCCCCAAGGTTGGTTTTCCCGCAGGGTTTGTTTTCCCACAAGGTTAGTTTTCCCGCAAGGTTTGTTTCCACACAAGGTTTGTTTTCCCACAAGGTTTGTTTTCCCACTGTGTTGGTTTTCCCAAAAGGTTCGCTTTCCCACAAGGTTGGTTTTCCCACAAGGTTGGTTTTCCCACAAGGTTGGTTTTCCCGCAGGGTTGCTTTCCCCATAAGGTTGGTTTTCCCACAAGGTTTGTTTTCTCACAAGGTTTGTTTTCCCACTAGTTTGTTTTTCCCACTAGGTTGGTTTTCCCACAAGGTTTGTTTTCCCACAAGCTTTGTTTTCCCCCAAGGTTGTTCTTCCCACTAGGTTGGTTTTCCCACAAGGTTTGTTTTCCCACAAGCTTTGTTTTCCCCCAAGGTTGGTTTTCCCGCAAGGTTGGTTTACCCACAAGGTTTGTTTTCCCACAAGGTTTGTTTTCCCACAAGGTTGGTTTTCCCGAAAGGTTTGTTTCCCCACAAGGTTGGTTTTCCCACAAGGTTGGTTTTCCCGCAGGGTTTGTTTTCCCACAAGGTTAGTTTTCCCGCAAGGTTTGTTTCCCCACAAGGTTTGTTTTCCCACAAGGTTTGTTTTCCCACTGTGTTGGTTTTCCCAAAAGGTTCGCTTTCCCAAAAGGTTTGTTTTCCCACAAGGTTGGTTTTCCCACAAGGTTGGTTTTCCCGCAGGGTTGCTTTCCCCATAAGGTTGGTTTTCCCAAAAGGTTCGCTTTCCCGGAAGGCTGGTTTTCCCACAAGGTTTGTTTCCCCACAATGTTTGTTTTCTCACAAGGCTTGTTTTCCCACAAGGTTGGTTTTCCCGAAAGGTTTGTTTCCCCACAAGGTTTGTTTTCCCACAAGGCTGGTTTTCCCGCAGGGTTTGTTTTCCCACAAGGTTAGTTTTCCCACAAGGTTTGTTTCCCCACAAGGTTTGTTTCCCCACAAGGTTTGTTTTCCCACAAGGATTGTTTTCTCACAAGTTTTGTTTTCCCACTGTGTTGGTTTTCCCAAGAGGTTCGCTTTCCCGCAAGGTTCGCTTTCCCGCAAGGTTCGCTTTCCCGCAAGGTTGGTTTTCCCACAAGGTTTGTTTTCTCACAAGGTTTGTTTTCCCACTAGGCTTGTTTCCCCACAAGGTTTGTTTTCTCGCAAGGTTTGTTTTCCCACAAGGTTTGTTTTCCCACAAGGTTTGTTTTCCCACAAGGTTTGTTTTGCCACAAGGTTGGTTTTCCAGAAAGGTTTGTTTCCCCACAAGGTTGGTTTTCCCACAAGGTTTGTTTTCCCGCAGGGTTTGTTTTCCCACAAGGTTAGTTTTCCCGCAAGGTTTGTTTTCCCAAAAGGTTAGTTTTCCCACAAGGTTTGTCTCCCCACAAGGTTTGTTTCCCCACAAGGTTTGTTTTCCCACAAGGATTGTTTTCTCACAAGGTTTGTTTTCCCACTGTGTTGGTTTTCCCAAAAGGTTCACTTTCCCGCAAGGTTGGTTTTCCCACAAGGTTGGTTTTCCCGCAGGGTTTGTTTCCCCATAAGGTTGGTTTTCCCAAAAGGTTTGTTTTCTCACAAGGTTTGTTTTCCCACTAGGTTGGTTTTCCCACAAGGTTTGTTTTCCCACAAGGTTTGTTTACCCACAAGGTTTGTTTTCCCCCAAGGTTGGTTTTCCCGCAAGGTTGGTTTTCCCATAAGGTTGGTTTTCCCACAAGGCTGGTTTTCCCGCAAGGTTAGTTTTCCCACAAGGTCTGATTTAACACAATGTTTGTTTTCCCACAAGGTTGGTTTTCCCGAAAGGTTTGTTTCCCCACAAGGTTGGTTTTCCCACAAGGTTGGTTTTCCCGCAGGGTTTGTTTTCCCACAAGGTTAGTTTTCCCGCAAGGTTGGTTTTCCCACAAGGTTGGTTTTCCCGCAGGGTTTGTTTTCCCACAAGGTTAGTTTTCCCGCAAGGTTTGTTTCCCCACAAGGTTTGTTTTCCCACAAGGATTGTTTTCTCACAAGGTTTGTTTTCCCACTATGTTGGTTTTCCCAAGAGGTTCGCTTTCCCGCAAGGTTCGCTTTCCCGCAAGGTTGGTTTTCCCACAAGGTTTGTTTTCTCACAAGGTTTGTTTTCCCACTAGGTTTGTTTCCCCACAAGGTTTGTTTTCTCACAAGGTTTGTTTTCCCACAAGGTTTGTTTTCCCACAAGGTTTGTTTTCCCACAAGGTTTGTTTTGCCACATGAATGGTTTTCCAGAAAGGTTTGTTTCCCCACAAGGTTGGTTCTCCCACAAGGTTTGTTTTCCCGCAGGGTTTGTTTTCTCACAAGGTTAGTTTTCCCGCAAGGTTTGTTTTCCCACAAGGTTTGTTTTCCCACTGTGTTGGTTTTCCCAAAAGGTTCGCTTTCCCACAAGGTTGGTTTTCCCACAAGGTTGGTTTTCCCACAAGGTTGGTTTTCCCGCAGGGTTGGTTTCCCCATAAGGTTGGTTTTCCCACAAGGTTTGTTTTCCCGCAGGGTTTGTTTTCCCACAAGGTTAGTTTTCCCGCAAGGTTTGTTTTCCCACAAGGTTAGTTTTCCCACAAGGTTTGTTTCCCCACAAGGTTTGTTTCCCCACAAGGTTTGTTTTCCCACAAGGATTGTTTTCTCACAAGGTTGTTTTACCACTGTGTTGGTTTTCCCAAAAGGTTCGCTTTCCCGCAAGGTTGTTTTTCCCCCAAGGTTGGTTTTCCCGCAAGGTTTGTTTTCCCACAAGGTTAGTTTTCCCGCAAGGTTTGTTTCCCCACAAGGTTTGTTTTCCCACAAGGTTTGTTTTCCCACTGTGTTGGTTTTCCCAAAAGGTTCGCTTTCCCACAAGGTTGGTTTTCCCACAAGGTTGGTTTTCCCGCAGGGTTTGTTTTCCCACAAGGATTGTTTTCTCACAAGGTTGTTTTACCACTGTGTTGGTTTTCCCAAAAGGTTCGCTTTCCCGCAAGGTTGGTTTTCCCCCAAGGTTGGTTTTCCCGCAGGGTTTGTTTTCCCACAAGGTTAGTTTTCCCGCAAGGTTTGTTTCCCCACAAGGTTTGTTTTCTCACAAGGTTTGTTTTCCCACAAGGTTTGTTTTCCCACAAGGTTTGTTTTCCCACAAGGTTTGTTTTGCCACATGATTGGTTTTCCAGAAAGGTTTGTTTCCCCACAAGGTTGGTTTTCCCACAAGGTTTGTTTTCCCGCAGGGTTTGTTTTCTCACAAGGTTAGTTTTCCCGCAAGGTTTGTTTTCCCACAAGGTTTGTTTTCCCACTGTGTTGGTTTTCCCAAAAGGTTCGCTTTCCCACAAGGTTGGTTTTCCCACAAGGTTGGTTTTCCCACAAGGTTGGTTTTCCCGCAGTTTTGCTTTCCCCATAAGGTTGGTTTTCCCACAAGGTTTGTTTTCCCGCAGGGTTTGTTTTCCCACAAGGTTAGTTTTCCCGCAAGGTTTGTTTTCCCACAAGGTTAGTTTTCCCACAAGGTTTGTTTCCCCACAAGGTTTGTTTCCCCACAAGGTTTGTTTTCCCACAAGGATTGTTTTCTCACAAGGTTGTTTTACCACTGTGTTGGTTTTCCCAACAGGTTCGCTTTCCCGCAAGGTTGGTTTTCCCCCAAGGTTGGTTTTCCCGCAGGGTTTGTTTTCCCACAAGGTTAGTTTTCCCGCAAGGTTTGTTTCCCCACAAGGTTTGTTTTCCCACAAGGTTTGTTTTCCCACTGTGTTGGTTTTCCCAAAAGGTTCGCTTTCCCACAAGGTTGGTTTTCCCACAAGGTTGGTTTTCCCGCAGGGTTGCTTTCCCCATAAGGTTGGTTTTCCCACAAGGTTTGTTTTCTCACAAGGTTTGTTTTACCACTAGGTTGGTTTTCCCACTAGGTTGGTTTTCCCACAAGGTTTGTTTTCCCACAAGCTTTGTTTTCCCCCAAGGTTGGTTTTCCCGCAAGGTTGGTTTACCCACAAGGTTTGTTTTCCCACAAGGTTTGTTTTCCCACAAGGTTGGTTTTCCCGAAAGGTTTGTTTCCCCACAAGGTTGGTTTTCCCACAAGGTTGGTTTTCCCGCAGGGTTTGTTTTCCCACAAGGTTAGTTTTCCCGCAAGGTTTGTTTCCCCACAAGGTTTGTTTTCCCACAAGGTTTGTTTTCCCACTGTGTTGGTTTTCCCAAAAGGTTCGCTTTCCCAAAAGGTTTGTTTTCCCACAAGGTTGGTTTTCCCACAAGGTTGGTTTTCCCGCAGGGTTGCTTTCCCCATAAGGTTGGTTTTCCCAAAAGGTTCGCTTTCCCGGAAGGCTGGTTTTCCCACAAGGTTTGTTTCCCCACAATGTTTGTTTTCTCACAAGGCTTGTTTTCCCACAAGGTTGGTTTTCCCGAAAGGTTTGTTTCCCCACAAGGTTTGTTTTCCCACAAGGCTGGTTTTCCCGCAGGGTTTGTTTTCCCACAAGGTTAGTTTTCCCACAAGGTTTGTTTCCCCACAAGGTTTGTTTCCCCACAAGGTTTGTTTTCCCACAAGGATTGTTTTCTCAAAAGTTTTGTTTTCCCACTGTGTTGGTTTTCCCAAGAGGTTCGCTTTCCCGCAAGGTTCGCTTTCCCGCAAGGTTAGTTTTCCCACAAGGTTTGTTTTCTCACAAGGTTTGTTTTCCCACTAGGCTTGTTTCCCCACAAGGTTTGTTTTCTCGCAAGGTTTGTTTTCCCACAAGGTTTGTTTTCCCACAAGGTTTGTTTTCCCACAAGGTTTGTTTTGCCACAAGGTTGGTTTTCCAGAAAGGTTTGTTTCCCCACAAGGTTGGTTTTCCCACAAGGTTTGTTTTCCCGCAGGGTTTGTTTTCCCACAAGGTTAGTTTTCCCGCAAGGTTTGTTTTCCCAAAAGGTTAGTTTTCCCACAAGGTTTGTTTCCCCACAAGGTTTGTTTCCCCACAAGGTTTGTTTTCCCACAAGGATTGTTTTCTCACAAGGTTTGTTTTCCCACTGTGTTGGTTTTCCCAAAAGGTTCACTTTCCCGCAAGGTTGGTTTTCCCACAAGGTTGGTTTTCCCGCAGGGTTTGTTTCCCCATAAGGTTGGTTTTCCCAAAAGGTTTGTTTTCTCACAAGGTTTGTTTTCCCACTAGGTTGGTTTTCCCACAAGGTTTGTTTTCCCACAAGGTTTGTTTACCCACAAGGTTTGTTTTCCCCCAAGGTTGGTTTTCCCGCAAGGTTGGTTTTCCCATAAGGTTGGTTTTCCCACAAGGCTGGTTTTCCCGCAAGGTTAGTTTTCCCACAAGGTCTGATTTAACACAATGTTTGTTTTCCCACAAGGTTGGTTTTCCCGAAAGGTTTGTTTCCCCACAAGGTTGGTTTTCCCACAAGGTTGGTTTTCCCGCAGGGTTTGTTTTCCCACAAGGTTAGTTTTCCCGCAAGGTTGGTTTTCCCACAAGGTTGGTTTTCCCGCAGGGTTTGTTTTCCCACAAGGTTAGTTTTCCCGCAAGGTTTGTTTCCCCACAAGGTTTGTTTTCCCACAAGGATTGTTTTCTCACAAGGTTTGTTTTCCCACTATGTTGGTTTTCCCAAGAGGTTCGCTTTCCCGCAAGGTTTGCTTTCCCGCAAGGTTGGTTTTCCCACAAGGTTTGTTTTCTCACAAGGTTTGTTTTCCCACTAGGTTTGTTTCCCCACAAGGTTTGTTTTCTCACAAGGTTTGTTTTCCCACAAGGTTTGTTTTCCCACAAGGTTTGTTTTCCCACAAGGTTTGTTTTGCCACATGATTGGTTTTCCAGAAAGGTTTGTTTCCCCACAAGGTTGGTTCTCCCACAAGGTTTGTTTTCCCGCAGGGTTTGTTTTCTCACAAGGTTAGTTTTCCCGCAAGGTTTGTTTTCCCACAAGGTTTGTTTTCCCACTGTGTTGGTTTTCCCAAAAGGTTCGCTTTCCCACAAGGTTGGTTTTCCCACAAGGTTGGTTTTCCCACAAGGTTGGTTTTCCCGCAGGGTTGGTTTCCCCATAAGGTTGGTTTTCCCACAAGGTTTGTTTTCCCGCAGGGTTTGTTTTCCCACAAGGTTAGTTTTCCCGCAAGGTTTGTTTTCCCACAAGGTTAGTTTTCCCACAAGGTTTGTTTCCCCACAAGGTTTGTTTCCCCACAAGGTTTGTTTTCCCACAAGGATTGTTTTCTCACAAGGTTGTTTTACCACTGTGTTGGTTTTCCCAAAAGGTTCGCTTTCCCGCAAGGTTGGTTTTCCCCCAAGGTTGGTTTTCCCGCAGGGTTTGTTTTCCCACAAGGTTAGTTTTCCCGCAAGGTTTGTTTCCCCACAAGGTTTGTTTTCCCACAAGGTTTGTTTTCCCACTGTGTTGGTTTTCCCAAAAGGTTCGCTTTCCCACAAGGTTGGTTTTCCCACAAGGTTGGTTTTCCCGCAGGGTTTGTTTTCCCACAAGGATTGTTTTCTCACAAGGTTGTTTTACCACTGTGTTGGTTTTCCCAAAAGGTTCGCTTTCCCGCAAGGTTGGTTTTCCCCCAAGGTTGGTTTTCCCGCAGGGTTTGTTTTCCCACAAGGTTAGTTTTCCCGCAAGGTTTGTTTCCCCACAAGGTTTGTTTTCTCACAAGGTTTGTTTTCCCACAAGGTTTGTTTTCCCACAAGGTTTGTTTTCCCACAAGGTTTGTTTTGCCACATGATTGGTTTTCCAGAAAGGTTTGTTTCCCCACAAGGTTGGTTTTCCCACAAGGTTTGTTTTCCCGCAGGGTTTGTTTTCTCACAGGGTTAGTTTTCCCGCAAGGTTTGTTTTCCCACAAGGTTTGTTTTCCCACTGTGTTGGTTTTCCCAAAAGGTTCGCTTTCCCACAAGGTTGGTTTTCCCACAAGGTTGGTTTTCCCACAAGGTTGGTTTTCCCGCAGTTTTGCTTTCCCCATAAGGTTGGTTTTCCCACAAGGTTTGTTTTCCCGCAGGGTTTGTTTTCCCACAAGGTTAGTTTTCCCGCAAGGTTTGTTTTCCCACAAGGTTAGTTTTCCCACAAGGTTTGTTTCCCCACAAGGTTTGTTTCCCCACAAGGTTTGTTTTCCCACAAGGATTGTTTTCTCACAAGGTTGTTTTACCACTGTGTTGGTTTTCCCAAAAGGTTCGCTTTCCCGCAAGGTTGGTTTTCCCCCAAGGTTGGTTTTCCCGCAGGGTTTGTTTTCCCACAAGGTTAGTTTTCCCGCAAGGTTTGTTTCCCCACAAGGTTTGTTTTCCCACAAGGTTTGTTTTCCCACTGTGTTGGTTTTCCCAAAAGGTTCGCTTTCCCACAAGGTTGGTTTTCCCACAAGGTTGGTTTTCCCGCAGGGTTGCTTTCCCCATAAGGTTGGTTTTCCCACAAGGTTTGTTTTCTCACAAGGTTTGTTTTACCACTAGGTTGGTTTTCCCACTAGGTTGGTTTTCCCACAAGGTTTGTTTTCCCACAAGCTTTGTTTTCCCCCAAGGTTGGTTTTCCCGCAAGGTTGGTTTACCCACAAGGTTTGTTTTCCCACAAGGTTTGTTTTCCCACAAGGTTGGTTTTCCCGAAAGGTTTGTTTCCCCACAAGGTTGGTTTTCCCACAAGGTTGGTTTTCCCGCAGGGTTTGTTTTCCCACAAGGTTAGTTTTCCCGCAAGGTTGGTTTTCCCACAAGGTTGGTTTTCCCGCAGGGTTTGTTTTCCCACAAGGTTAGTTTTCCCGCAAGGTTTGTTTCCCCACAAGGTTTGTTTTCCCACAAGGATTGTTTTCTCACAAGGTTTGTTTTCCCACTATGTTGGTTTTCCCAAGAGGTTCGCTTTCCCGCAAGGTTCGCTTTCCCGCAAGGTTGGTTTTCCCACAAGGTTTGTTTTCCCACAAGGTTGGTTTTCCCGAAAGGTTTGTTTCCCCACAAGGTTGGTTTTCCCACAAGGTTGGTTTTCCCGCAGGGTTGGTTTTCCCACAAGGTTTGTTTTCCCACAAGGTTTGTTTTCCCACAAGGTTTGTTTTCCCACAAGGTTGGTTTTCCCGAAAGGTTTGTTTCCCCACAAGGTTGGTTTTCCCACAAGGTTGGTTTTCCCGCAGGGTTTGTTTTCCCACAAGGTTAGTTTTCCCGCAAGGTTTGTTTCCCCACAAGGTTTGTTTTCCCACAAGGTTTGTTTTCCCACTGTGTTGGTTTTCCCAAAAGGTTCGCTTTCCCAAAAGGTTTGTTTTCCCACAAGGTTGGTTTTCCCACAAGGTTGGTTTTCCCGCAGGGTTGCTTTCCCCATAAGGTTGGTTTTCCCAAAAGGTTCGCTTTCCCGGAAGGCTGGTTTTTCCACAAGGTTTGTTTCCCCACAATGTTTGTTTTCTCACAAGGCTTGTTTTCCCACAAGGTTGGTTTTCCCGAAAGGTTTGTTTCCCCACAAGGTTTGTTTTCCCACAAGGCTGGTTTTCCCGCAGGGTTTGTTTTGCCACAAGGTTAGGTTTCCCGCAAGGTTTGTTTTCCCACAAGGTTAGTTTTCCCACAAGGTTTGTTTCCCCACAAGGTTTGTTTCCCCACAAGGTTTGTTTTCCCACAAGGATTTTTTTCTCACAAGGTTTGTTTTCCCACTGTGTTGGTTTTCCCAAGAGGTTCGCTTTCCCGCAAGGTTCGCTTTCCCGCAAGGTTCGCTTTCCCGCAAGGTTGGTTTTCCCACAAGGTTTGTTTTCTCACAAGGTTTGTTTTCCCACTAGGTTTGTTTCCCCACAAGGTTTGTTTTCTCGCAAGGTTTGTTTTCCCACAAGGTTTGTTTTCCCACAAGGTTTGTTTTCCCACAAGGTTTGTTTTGCCACAAGGTTGGTTTTCCAGAAAGGTTTGTTTCCCCACAGGGTTGGTTTTCCCCCAAGGTTGGTTTTCCCGCAAGGTTGGTTTACCCACAAGGTTTGTTTTCCCACAAGGTTTGTTTTCCCACAAGGTTGGTTTTCCCGAAAGGTTTGTTTCCCCACAAGGTTGGTTTTCCCACAAGGTTGGTTTTCCCGCAGGGTTTGTTTTCCCACAAGCTTAGTTTTCCCGCAAGGTTTGTTTCCCCACAAGGTTTGTTTTCCCACAAGGTTTGTTTTCCCACTGTGTTGGTTTTCCCAAAAGGTTCGCTTTCCCAAAAGGTTTGTTTTCCCACAAGGTTGGTTTTCCCACAAGGTTGGTTTTCCCGCAGGGTTGCTTTCCCCATAAGGTTGGTTTTCCCAAAAGGTTCGCTTTCCCGGAAGGCTGGTTTTCCCACAAGGCTTGTTTTCCCACAAGGTTGGTTTTCCCGAAAGGTTTGTTTCCCCACAAGGTTTCTTTTCCCACAAGGCTGGTTTTCCCACAAGGTTGGTTTTCCCACAAGGTTGGTTTTCCCGCAGGGTTGCTTTCCCCATAAGGTTGGTTTTCCCACAAGGTTTGTTTTCCCGCAGGGTTTGTTTTCCCACAAGGTTAGTTTTCCCGCAAGGTTTGTTTTCCCACAAGGTTAGTTTTCCCACAAGGTTTGTTTCCCCACAAGGTTTGTTTCCCCACAAGGTTTGTTTTCCCACAAGGATTGTTTTCTCACAAGGTTGTTTTACCACTGTGTTGGTTTTCCCAAAAGGTTCGCTTTCCCGCAAGGTTGGTTTTCCCCCAAGGTTGGTTTTCCCGCAGGGTTTGTTTTCCCACAAGGTTAGTTTCCCGCAAGGTTTGTTTCCCCACAAGGTTTGTTTTCCCACAAGGTTTGTTTTCCCACTGTGTTGGTTTTCCCAAAAGGTTCGCTTTCCCACAAGGTTGGTTTTCCCACAAGGTTGGTTTTCCCGCAGGGTTGCTTTCCCCATAAGGTTGGTTTTCCCACAAGGTTTGTTTTCTCACAAGGTTTGTTTTACCACTAGGTTGTTTTTCCCACTAGGTTGGTTTTCCCACAAGGTTTGTTTTCCCACAACCTTTGTTTTCCCCCAAGGTTGGTTTTCCCGCAAGGTTGGTTTACCCACAAGGTTTGTTTTCCCACAAGGTTTGTTTTCCCACAAGGTTGGTTTTCCCGAAAGGTTTGTTTCCCCACAAGGTTGGTTTTCCCACAAGGTTGGTTTTCCCGCAGGGTTTGTTTTCCCACAAGGTTAGTTTTCCCGCAAGGTTTGTTTCCCCACAAGGTTTGTTTTCCCACAAGGTTTGTTTTCCCACTGTGTTGGTTTTCCCAAAAGGTTCGCTTTCCCAAAAGGTTTGTTTTCCCACAAGGTTGGTTTTCCCACAAGGTTGGTTTTCCCGCAGGGTTGCTTTCCCCATAAGGTTGGTTTTCCCAAAAGGTTCGCTTTCCCGGAAGGCTGGTTTTCCCACAAGGTTTGTTTCCCCACAATGTTTGTTTTCTCACAAGGCTTGTTTTCCCACAAGGTTGGTTTTCCCGAAAGGTTTGTTTCCCCACAAGGTTTGTTTTCCCACAAGGCTGGTTTTCCCGCAGGGTTTGTTTTCCCACAAGGTTAGGTTTCCCGCAAGGTTTGTTTTCCCACAAGGTTAGTTTTCCCACAAGGTTAGTTTCCCCACAAGGTTTGTTTCCCCACAATGTTTGTTTCCCACAAGGATTGTTTTCTCACAAGGTTTGTTTTCCCACTGTGTTGGTTTTCCCAAGAGGTTCGCTTTCCCGCAAGGTTCGCTTTCCCGCAAGGTTCGCTTTCCCGCAAGGTTGGTTTTCCCACAAGGTTTGTTTTCTCACAAGGTTTGTTTTCCCACTAGGTTTGTTTCCCCACAAGGTTTGTTTTCTCGCAAGGTTTGTTTTCCCACAAGGTTTGTTTTCCCACAAGGTTTGTTTTCCCACAAGGTTTGTTTTGCCACAAGGTTGGTTTTCCAGAAAGGTTTGTTTCCCCACAGGGTTGGTTTTCCCCCAAGGTTGGTTTTCCCGCAAGGTTGGTTTACCCACAAGGTTTGTTTTCCCACAAGGTTTGTTTTCCCACAAGGTTGGTTTTCCCGAAAGGTTTGTTTCCCCACAAGGTTGGTTTTCCCACAAGGTTGGTTTTCCCGCAGGGTTTGTTTTCCCACAAGGTTAGTTTTCCCGCAAGGTTTGTTTCCCCACAAGGTTTGTTTTCCCACAAGGTTTGTTTTCCCACTGTGTTGGTTTTCCCAAAAGGTTCGCTTTCCCAAAAGGTATGTTTTCCCACAAGGTTGGTTTTCCCACAAGGTTGGTTTTCCCGCAGGGTTGCTTTCCCCATAAGGTTGGTTTTCCCAAAAGGTTCGCTTTCCCGGAAGGCTGGTTTTCCCACAAGGTTTGTTTCCCCACAATGTTTGTTTTCTCACAAGGCTTGTTTTCCCACAAGGTTGGTTTTCCCGAAAGGTTTGTTTCCCCACAAGGTTTGTTTTCCCACAAGGCTGGTTTTCCCGCAGGGTTTGTTTTCCCACAAGGTTAGGTTTCCCGCAAGGTTTGTTTTCCCACAAGGTTAGTTTTCCCACAAGGTTTGTTTCCCCACAAGGTTTGTTTCCCCACAAGGTTTGTTTTCCCACAAGGATTGTTTTCTCACAAGGTTTGTTTTCCCACTGTGTTGGTTTTCCCGCAAGGTTCGCTTTCCCGCAAGGTTCGTTTTCCCGCAAGGTTCGCTTTCCCGCAAGGTTGGTTTTCCCACAAGGTTTGTTTTCTCACAAGGTTTGTTTTCCCACTAGGTTTGTTTCCCCACAAGGTTTGTTTTCTCGCAAGGTTTGTTTTCCCACAAGGTTTGTTTTCCCACAAGGTTTGTTTTCCCACAAGGTTTGTTTTGCCACAAGGTTGGTTTTCCAGAAAGGTTTGTTTCCCCACAGGGTTGGTTTTCCCACAAGGTTTGTTTTCCCGCAGGGTTTGTTTACCCACAAGGTTAGTTTTCCCGCAAGGTTTGTTTTCCCAAAAGGTTAGTTTTCCCACAAGGTTTGTTTCCCCACAAGGTTTGTTTCCCCACAAGGTTTGTTTTCCCACAAGGATTGTTTTCTCACAAGGTTTGTTTTCCCACTGTGTTGGTTTTCCCAAAAGGTTCACTTTCCCGCAAGGTTGGTTTTCCCACAAGGTTGGTTTTCCCGCAGGGTTTGTTTCCCCATAAGGTTGGTTTTCCCAAAAGGTTTGTTTTCTCACAAGGTTTGTTTTCCCACTAGGTTGGTTTTCCCACAAGGTTTGTTTTCCCACAAGGTTTGTTTACCCACAAGGTTTGTTTTCCCCCAAGGTTGGTTTTCCCGCAAGGTTGGTTTTCCCATAAGGTTGGTTTTCCCACAAGGTTGGTTTTCCCGCAAGGTTAGTTTTCCCACAAGGTCTGATTTAACATCATGTTTGTTTTCCCACAAGGTTGGTTTTCCCGAAAGGTTTGTTTCCCCACAAGGTTGGTTTTCCCACAAGGTTGGTTTTCCCGCAGGGTTTGTTTCCCCATAAGGTTGGTTTTCCCAAAAGGTTTGTTTTCTCACAAGGTTTGTTTTCCCACTAGGTTTGTTTTCCCACAAGGTTTATTTTCCCACAAGGTTTGTTTTGCCACAAGGTTGGTTTTCCAGAAAGGTTTGTTTCCCCACAGGGTTGGTTTTCCCACAAGGTTTGTTTTCCCGCAGGGTTTGTTTTCCCACAAGGTTAGTTTTCCCGCAAGGTTTGTTTTCCCAAAAGGTTAGTTTTCCCACAAGGTTTGTTTTCCCACAAGGATTGTTTTCTCACAAGGTTTGTTTTCCCACTGTGTTGGTTTTCCCAAAAGGTTCACTTTCCCGCAAGGTTGGTTTTCCCTCAAGGTTGGTTTTCCCGCAGGGTTTGTTTCCCCATAAGGTTGGTTTTCCCAAAAGGTTTGTTTTCTCACAAGGTTTGTTTTCCCACTAGGTTGGTTTTCCCACAAGGTTTGTTTTCCCACAAGGTTTGTTTACCCACAAGGTTTGTTTTCCCCCAAGGTTGGTTTTCCCGCAAGGTTGGTTTTCCCATAAGGTTGGTTTTCCCACAAGGTTGGTTTTCCCGCAAGGTTAGTTTTCCCACAAGGTCTGATTTAACACAATGTTTGTTTTCCCACAAGATTGGTTTTCCCGAAAGGTTTGTTTCCCCACAAGGTTGGTTTTCCCACAAGGTTGGTTTTCCCGCTGGGTTTGTTTTCCCACAAGGTTAGTTTTCCCGCAAGGTTTGTTTTCCCACAAGGTTGGTTTTCCCGAAAGGTTTGTTTCCCCACAAGGTTGGTTTTCCCGCAGGGTTTGTTTTCCCACAAGGTTAGTTTTCCCGCAAGGTTTGTTTCCCCACAAGGTTTGTTTTCCCACAAGGTTTGTTTTCCCACTGTGTTGGTTTTCCCAAAAGGTTCGCTTTCCCACAAGGTTGGTTTTCCCACAAGGTTGGTTTTCCCGCAGGGTTGCTTTCCCCATGAGGTTGGTTTTCCCACAAGGTTTGTTTTCTCACAAGGTTTGTTTTCCCACTAGGTTGTTTTTCCCACTAGGTTGGTTTTCCCACAAGGTTTGTTTTCCCACAAGCTTTGTTTTCCCCCAAGGTTGGTTTTCCCGCAGGGTTTGTTTTCCCACAAGGTTAGTTTTCCCGCAAGGTTTGTTTCCCCACAAGGTTTGTTTTCCCACAATGTTTGTTTTCCCACTGTGTTGGTTTTCCCAAAAGGTTCGCTTTCCCACAAGGTTGGTTTTCCCACAAGGTTGGTTTTCCCACAAGGTTGGTTTTCCCGCAGGGTTGCTTTCCCCATAAGGTTGGTTTTCCCACAAGGTTTGTTTTCCCACAAGGTTTGTTTCCCCACAAGGTATGTTTCCCCACAAGGTTTGTTTCCCCACAAGGTTTGTTTTCCCACAAGGATTGTTTTCTCACAAGGTTTGTTTTCCCACAAGGTTTGTTTCCCCACAAGGTTTGTTTCCCCACAAGGTTTGTTTTCCCACAAGGTTAGTTTTCCCACAAGGTTTGTTTCCCCACAAGGTTTGTTTCCCCACAAGGTTTGTTTTCCCACAAGGATTGTTTTCTCACAAGGTTTGTTTTCCCACTGTGTTGGTTTTCCCAAGAGGTTCGCTTTCCCGCAAGGTTCGCTTTCCCGCAAGGTTGGTTTTCCCACAAGGTTTGTTTTCCCACCAGGTTTGTTTCCCCACAAGGTTTGTTTTCTCACAAGGTTTGTTTTCCCGCAGGGTTTGTTTTCCCACAAGGTTAGTTTTCCCGCAAGGTTTGTTTTCCCACAAGGTTGGTTTTCCCGAAAGGTTTGTTTCCCCACAAGGTTGGTTTTCCCACAAGGTTGGTTTTCCCGCAGGGTTTGTTTTCCCACAAGGTTAGTTTTCCCGTAAGGTTTGTTTCCCCACAAGGTTTGTTTTCCCACAAGGTTTGTTTTCCCACTGTGTTGGTTTTCCAAAAAGGTTCGCTTTCCCACAAGGTTGGTTTTCCCACAAGGTTGGTTTTCCCACAAGGTTGGTTTTCCCGCAGGGTTGCTTTCCCTATAAGGTTGGTTTTCCCACAAGGTTTGTTTTCTCACAAGGTTTGTTTTCCCACTAGGTTGTTTTTCCCACTAGGTTGGTTTTCCCACAAGGTTTGTTTTCCCACAAGCTTTGTTTTCCCCCAAGGTTGGTTTTCCCGCAGGGTTTGTTTTCCCACAAGGTTAGTTTTCCCGCAAGGCTTGTTTCCCCACAAGGTTTGTTTTCCCACAAGGTTTGTTTTCCCACTGTGTTGGTTTTCCCAAAAGGTTCGCTTTCCCACAAGGTTGGTTTTCCCACAAGGTTGGTTTTCCCGCAGGGTTGCTTTCCCCATAAGGTTGGTTTTCCCACAAGGTTTGTTTTCTCACAAGGTTTGTTTTCCCACTAGGTTGTTTTTCCCACTAGGTTGGTTTTCCGAAAACGTTTGTTTTCCCACAAGCTTTGTTTTCCCCCAAGGTTGGTTTTCCCGCAAGGTTGGTTTACCCAAAAGGTTTGTTTTCCCACTGTGTTGGTTTTCCTAAAAGGTTCTCTTTCCCAAAAGGTTCACTTTCCCGCAAGGTTGGTTTTCCCACAAGGTTTGTTTCCCCACAAGGTTTGTTTTCCCACAAGGTTTGTTTTCCCACAAGGTTGGTTTTCCCGAAAGGTTTGTTTCCCCACAAGGTTGGTTTTCCCACAAGGTTGGTTTTCCCGCAGGGTTTGTTTTCCCACAAGGTTAGTTTTCCCATAAGGTTTGTTTCCCCACAAGGTTTGTTTTCCCACAAGGTTTGTTTTCCCACAAGGTTGGTTTTCCCGAAAGGTTTGTTTCCCCACAAGGTTGGTTTTCAGACAAGGTTGGTTTTCCCGCAGGGTTTGTTTTCCCACAAGGTTAGTTTTCCCGCAAGGTTTGTTTCCCCACAAGGTTTGTTTTCCCACAAGGTTTGTTTTCCCACTGTGTTGGTTTTCCCAAAAGGTTCGCTTTCCCACAAGGTTGGTTTTCCCACAAGGTTTGTTTTCCCACAAGGTTAGTGTTCCCACAAGGTTTGTTTCCCCACAAGGTTTGTTTCCCCACAAGGTTTGTTTTCCCACAAGGTTTCTTTTCCCCCAAAGTTGGTTTTCCCGCAAGGTTGGTTTTTCCACAAGGTTTGTTTTCCCACTATGTTGGTTTTCCCAAAAGGTTCGCTTTCCCACAAGGTTGGTTTTCCCACAAGGTTGGTTTTCCCGCAGGGTTGCTTTCCCCATAAGGTTTGTTTTCCCACTTTGTTGGTTTTCCCAAAAGGTTCGCTTTCCCGCAAGATTGGTTTTCCCACAAGGTTTGTTTCCCCACAAGGTTTGTTTTCCCACAAGGTTTGTTTTCCCACAAGGTTTGTTTTCCCACAAGGTTGGTTTTCCCGAAAGGTTTGTTTCCCCACAAGGTTGGTTTTCCCACAAGGTTGGTTTTCCCGCAGGGTTTGTTTTCCCACAAGGTTAGTTTTCCCGCAAGGTTTGTTTCCCCACAAGGTTTGTTTTCCCACAAGGATTGTTTTCTCACAAGGTTTGTTTTCCCACTAGGTTTGTTTCCCCACAAGGTTTGTTTTCCCACAAGGATTGTTTTCTCACAAGGTTTGTTTTCCCACTAGGTTGGTCTTCCCACAAGGTTTGTTTTCCCACAAGCTTTGTTTTCCCCCAAGGTTGGTTTTCCCGCAAGGTTGGTTTTCCCACAAGGTTTGTTTTCCCACTGTGTTGGTTTTCCCAAAAGGTTCGCTTTCCCACAAGGTTCGTTTTCCCACAAGGTTGGTTTTCCCACAAGGTTGGTTTTCCCGCAGGGTTGCTTTCCCCATAAGGTTGGTTTTCCCACAAGGTTTGTTTTCTCACAAGGTTTGTTTTCCCACTAGGTTGTTTTTCCCACAAGGTTTGTTTTCCCACAAGGATTGTTTTCCCACTGTGTTGGTTTTCCCAAAAGGTTCGCTTTCCCGCAAGGTTCGCTTTCCCACAAGGTTGGTTTTCCCACAATGTTTGTTTTCTCACAAGGTTTGTTTTCCCACAAGGTTGGTTTCCCCACAAGGTTTGTTTTCTCACAAGGTTTGTTTTTCCACAAGGTTTGTTTTCCCACAAGGTTTGTTTTCCCACAAGGTTTGTTTTGCCACAAGGTTGGTTTTCCAGAAAGGTTTGTTTCCCCACAAGGTTGGTTTTCCCACAAGGTTTGTTTTCCCGCAGGGTTTGTTTTCCCTCAAGGTTAGTTTTCCCGCAAGGTTTGTTTTCCCACAAGGTTTGTTTTCCCACTGTGTTGGTTTTCCCAAAAGGTTCGCTTTCCCACAAGGTTGGTTTTCCCACAAGGTTTGTTTTCCCACAAGGTTAGTTTTCCCACAAGGTTTGTTTCCCCACAAGGTTTGTTTCCCCACAAGGTTTGTTTTCCCACAAGGTTTGTTTTCCCCCAAGTTTGGTTTTCCCGCAAGGTTGGTTTTCCCACAAGGTTTGTTTTCCCACTGTGTTGGTTTTCCCAAAAGGTTCGCTTTCCCACAAGGTTGGTTTTCCCACAAGGTTGGTTTTCCCGCAGGGTTGCTTTCCCCATAAGGTTTGTTTTCCCACTATGTTGTGTTTCCCACTAGGTTGGTCTTCCCACAAGGTTTGTTTTCCCACAAGCTTTGTTTTCCCCCAAGGTTGGTTTTCCCGCAAGGTTGGTTTTCCCACAAGGTTTGTTTTCCCACTTTGTTGGTTTTCCCAAAAGGTTCGCTTTCCCGCAAGGTTGGTTTTCCCACAAGGTTTGTTTCCCCACAAGGTTTGTTTTCCCACAAGGTTTGTTTTCCCACAAGGTTGGTTTTCCCGAAAGGTTTGTTTCCCCACAAGGTTGGTTTTCCCACAAGGTTGGTTTTCCCGCAGGGTTTGTTTTCCCACAAGGTTAGTTTTCCCGCAAGGTTTGTTTCCCCACAAGGTTTGTTTTCCCACAAGGATTGTTTTCTCACAAGGTTTGTTTTCCCACTAGGTTTGTTTCCCCACAAGGTTTGTTTTCCCACAAGGTTTGTTTTACCCCAAGGTTGGTTTTCCCGCAAGGTTGGTTTTCCCACAAGGTTTGTTTTCCCACTGTGTTGGTTTTCCCAAAAGGTTCGCTTTCCCACAAGGTTCGTTTTCCCACAAGGTTGGTTTTCCCACAAGGTTGGTTTTCCCGCAGGGTTGCTTTCCCCATTAGGTTGGTTTTCCCACAAGGTTTGTTTTCTCACAAGGTTTGTTTTCCCACTAGGTTGTTTTTCCCACTAGGTTGGTTTTCCGAAAAGGTTTGTTTTCCCACAAGCTTTGTTTTCCCCCAAGGTTGGTTTTCCCGCAAGGTTGGTTTTCCCACAAGGTTTGTTTTCCCACTGTGTTCAACCCACTGTGTTGTTTCCCCACAAGGTTTGTTTTCCCACAAGGATTGTTTTCTCACAAGGTTTGTTTTCCCACTGTGTTGGTTTTCCCAAAAGGTTCGCTTTCCCGCAAGGTTCGCTTTCCCACAAGGTTGGTTTTCCCACAATGTTTGTTTTCTCACAAGGTTTGTTTTCCCTCAAGGTTGGTTTCCCCACAAGGTTTGTTTTCACACAAGGTTTGTTTTCCCACAAGGTTTGTTTTCCCACAAGGTTTGTTTTCCCACAAGGTTTGTTTTCCCACAAGGTTTGTTTTGCCACAAGGTTGGTTTTCCAGAAAGGTTTGTTTCCCCACAAGGTTGGTTTTCCCACAAGGTTTGTTTTCCCGCAGGGTTTGTTTTCCCTCAAGGTTAGTTTTCCCGCAAGGTTTGTTTTCCCACAAGGTTTGTTTTCCCACTGTGTTGGTTTTCCCAAAAGGTTCGCTTTCCCACAAGGTTGGTTTTCCCACAAGGTTTGTTTTCCCACAAGGTTAGTTTTCCCACAAGGTTTGTTTCCCCACAAGGTTTGTTTCCCCACAAGGTTTGTTTTCCCACAAGGTTTGTTTTCCCCCAAGTTTGGTTTTCCCGCAAGGTTGGTTTTCCCACAAGGTTTGTTTTCCCACTGTGTTGGTTTTCCCAAAAGGTTCGCTTTCCCACAAGGTTGGTTTTCCCACAAGGTTGGTTTTCCCGCAGGGTTGCTTTCCCCATAAGGTTTGTTTTCCCACTATGTTGTGTTTCCCACTAGGTTGGTCTTCCCACAAGGTTTGTTTTCCCACAAGCTTTGTTTTCCCCCAAGGTTGGTTTTCCCGCACTTTGTTGGTTTTCCCAAAAGGTTCGCTTTCCCGCAAGGTTGGTTTTCCCACAAGGTTTGTTTCCCCACAAGGTTTGTTTTCCCACAAGGTTTGTTTTCCCACAAGGTTGGTTTTCCCGAAAGGTTTGTTTCCCCACAAGGTTGGTTTTCCCACAAGGTTGGTTTTCCCGCAGGGTTTGTTTTCCCACAAGGTTAGTTTTCCCGCAAGGTTTGTTTCCCCACAAGGTTTGTTTTCCCACAAGGATTGTTTTCTCACAAGGTTTGTTTTCCCACTAGGTTTGTTTCCCCACAAGGTTTGTTTTCCCACAAGGTTTGTTTTACCCCAAGGTTGGTTTTCCCGCAAGGTTGGTTTTCCCACAAGGTTTGTTTTCCCACTGTGTTGGTTTTCCCAAAAGGTTCGCTTTCCCACAAGGTTCGTTTTCCCACAAGGTTGGTTTTCCCACAAGGTTGGTTTTCCCGCAGGGTTGCTTTCCCCATTAGGTTGGTTTTCCCACAAGGTTTGTTTTCTCACAAGGTTTGTTTTCCCACTAGGTTGTTTTTCCCACTAGGTTGGTTTTCCGAAAAGGTTTGTTTTCCCACAAGCTTTGTTTTCCCCCAAGGTTGGTTTTCCCGCAAGGTTGGTTTTCCCACAAGGTTTGTTTTCCCACTGTGTTCAACCCACTGTGTTGTTTCCCCACAAGGTTTGTTTTCCCACAAGGATTGTTTTCTCACAAGGTTTGTTTTCCCACTGTGTTGGTTTTCCCAAAAGGTTCGCTTTCCCGCAAGGTTCGCTTTCCCACAAGGTTGGTTTTCCCACAATGTTTGTTTTCTCACAAGGTTTGTTTTCCCTCAAGGTTGGTTTCCCCACAAGGTTTGTTTTCACACAAGGTTTGTTTTCCCACAAGGTTTGTTTTCCCACAAGGTTTGTTTTCCCACAAGGTTTGTTTTCCCACAAGGTTTGTTTTGCCACAAGGTTGGTTTTCCAGAAAGGTTTGTTTCCCCACAAGGTTGGTTTTCCCACAAGGTTTGTTTTCCCGCAGGGTTTGTTTTCCCTCAAGGTTAGTTTTCCCGCAAGGTTTGTTTTCCCACAAGGTTTGTTTTCCCACTGTGTTGGTTTTCCCAAAAGGTTCGCTTTCCCACAAGGTTGGTTTTCCCACAAGGTTTGTTTTCCCACAAGGTTAGTTTTCCCACAAGGTTTGTTTCCCCACAAGGTTTGTTTCCCCACAAGGTTTGTTTTCCCACAAGGTTTGTTTTCCCCCAAGTTTGGTTTTCCCGCAAGGTTGGTTTTCCCACAAGGTTTGTTTTCCCACTGTGTTGGTTTTCCCAAAAGGTTCGCTTTCCCACAAGGTTGGTTTTCCCACAAGGTTGGTTTTCCCGCAGGGTTGCTTTCCCCATAAGGTTTGTTTTCCCACTATGTTGTGTTTCCCACTAGGTTGGTCTTCCCACAAGGTTTGTTTTCCCACAAGCTTTGTTTTCCCCCAAGGTTGGTTTTCCCGCAAGGTTGGTTTTCCCACAAGGTTTGTTTTCCCACTTTGTTGGTTTTCCCAAAAGGTTCGCTTTCCCGCAAGGTTGGTTTTCCCACAAGGTTTGTTTCCCCACAAGGTTTGTTTTCCCACAAGGTTTGTTTTCCCACAAGGTTGGTTTTCCCGAAAGGTTTGTTTCCCCACAAGGTTGGTTTTCCCACAAGGTTGGTTTTCCCGCAGGGTTTGTTTTCCCACAAGGTTAGTTTTCCCGCAAGGTTTGTTTCCCCACAAGGTTTGTTTTCCCACAAGGATTGTTTTCTCACAAGGTTTGTTTTCCCACTAGGTTTGTTTCCCCACAAGGTTTGTTTTCCCACAAGGTTTGTTTTACCCCAAGGTTGGTTTTCCCGCAAGGTTGGTTTTCCCACAAGGTTTGTTTTCCCACTGTGTTGGTTTTCCCAAAAGGTTCGCTTTCCCACAAGGTTCGTTTTCCCACAAGGTTGGTTTTCCCACAAGGTTGGTTTTCCCGCAGGGTTGCTTTCCCCATTAGGTTGGTTTTCCCACAAGGTTTGTTTTCTCACAAGGTTTGTTTTCCCACTAGGTTGTTTTTCCCACTAGGTTGGTTTTCCGAAAAGGTTTGTTTTCCCACAAGCTTTGTTTTCCCCCAAGGTTGGTTTTCCCGCAAGGTTGGTTTTCCCACAAGGTTTGTTTTCCCACTGTGTTCAACCCACTGTGTTGTTTCCCCACAAGGTTTGTTTTCCCACAAGGATTGTTTTCTCACAAGGTTTGTTTTCCCACTGTGTTGGTTTTCCCAAAAGGTTCGCTTTCCCGCAAGGTTCGCTTTCCCACAAGGTTGGTTTTCCCACAATGTTTGTTTTCTCACAAGGTTTGTTTTCCCTCAAGGTTGGTTTCCCCACAAGGTTTGTTTTCACACAAGGTTTGTTTTCCCACAAGGTTTGTTTTCCCACAAGGTTTGTTTTCCCACAAGGTTTGTTTTGCCACAAGGTTGGTTTTCCAGAAAGGTTTGTTTCCCCACAAGGTTGGTTTTCCCAGAAGGTTTGTTTTCCCGCAGGGTTTGTTTTCCCACAAGGTTAGTTTTCCCGCAAGGTTTGTTTTCCCACAAGGTTTGTTTTCCCACTGTGTTGGTTTTCCCAAAAGGTTCGCTTTCCCACAAGGTTGGTTTTCCCACAAGGTTGGTTTTCCCACAAGGTTTGTTTTCCCGCAGGGTTTGTTTTCCCACAAGGTTAGTTTTCCCGCAAGGTTTGTTTTCCCACAAGGTTAGTTTTCCCACAAGGTGTGTTTCCCCACAAGGTTTGTTTCCCCACAAGGTTTGTTTTCCCACAAGGATTGTTTTCTCACAAGGTTTGTTTTCCCACTGTGTTGGTTTTCCCACAAGGTTCGCTTTCCCGCAAGGTTGGTTTTCCCCCAAGGTTGGTTTTCCCGCAGGGTTTGTTTTCCCACAAGGTTAGTTTTCCCGCAAGGTTTGTTTCCCCACAAGGTTTGTTTTCCCACAAGGTTTGTTTTCCCACTGTGTTGGTTTTCCCAAAAGGTTCGCTTTCCCACAAGGTTGGTTTTCCCACAAGGTTGGTTTTCCCGCAGGGTTGCTTTCCCCATAAGGTTGGTTTTCCCACAAGGTTTGTTTTCTCACAAGGTTTGTTTTCCCACTAGGTTCTTTTTCCCACTAGGTTGGTTTTCCCACAAGGTTTGTTTTCCCACAAGCTTTGTTTTCCCACAAGGTTTGTTTTCCCACAAGCTTTGTTTTCCCCCAAGGTTGGTTTTCCCAAAGGTTGGTTTACCCACAAGGTTTGTTTTCCCACTGTGTTGGTTTTCCCAAAAGGTTCGCTTTCCCGAAAGGTTTGTTTTCCCACAAGGTTTGTTTCCCCACAAGGTTTGTTTTCCCACAAGGTTTGTTTTCCCACAAGGTTGGTTTTCCCGAAAGGTTTGTTTCCCCACAAGGTTGGTTTTCCCACAAGGTTGGTCTTCCCGCAGGGTTTGTTTTCCCACAAGGTTAGTTTTCCCGCAAGGTTTGTTTCCCCACAAGGTTTGTTTTCCCACAAGGTTTGTTTTCCCACTGTGTTGGTTTTCCCAAAAGGTTCGCTTTCCCAAAAGGTTGGTTTTCCCACAAGGTTGGTTTTCCCACAAGGTTGGTTTTCCCGCAGGGTTGCTTTCCCCATAAGGTTGGTTTTCCCAAAAGGTTCGCTTTCCCGCAAGGCTGGTTTTCCCACAAGGTTTGTTTCCCCACAATGTTGGTTTTCTCACAAGGTTTGTTTTCCCACAAGGTTGGTTTTCCCGAAAGGTTTGTTTCCCCACAAGGTTGGTTTTCCCACAAGGCTGGTTTTCCCGCAGGGTTTGTTTTCCCACAAGGTTAGTTTTCCCGCAAGGTTTGTTTTCCCACAAGGTTAGTTTTCCCACAAGGTTTGTTTCCCCACAATGTTTGTTTCCCCACAAGGTTTGTTTTCCCACAAGGATTGTTTTCTCACAAGGTTTGTTTTCCCACTGTGTTGGTTTTCCCAAGAGGTTCGCTTTCCCGCAAGGTTCGTTTTCCCGCAAGGTTGGTTTTTCCCACAAGGTTTGTTTTCTCACAAGGTTTGTGTTCCCACTAGGTTTGTTTCCCCACAAGGTTTGTTTTCTCACAAGGTTTGTTTTCCCACAAGGTTTGTTTTCCCACAGGGTTTGTTTTCCCACAAGGTTTGTTTTGCCACAAGGTTGGTTTTCCAGAAAGGTTTGTTTCCCCACAAGGTTGGTTTTCCCACAAGGTTTGTTTTCCCGCAGGGTTTGTTTTCCCACAAGGTTAGTTTTCCCGCAAGGTTTGTTTTCCCACAAGGTTAGTTTTCCCACAAGGTTTGTTTCCCCACAAGGTTTGTTTCCCCACAAGGTTTGTTTTCCCACAAGGATTGTTTTCCCACAAGGTTTGTTTTCCCACTGTGTTGGTTTTCCCAAAAGGTTCGCTTTCCCGCAAGGTTGGTTTTCCCACAAGGTTTGTTTTCCCACAAGGTTTGTTTACCCACAAGGTTTGTTTTCCCCCAAGGTTGGTTTTCCCGCAAGGGTGGTTTTCCCATAAGGTTGGTTTTCCCACAAGGTTGGTTTTTCCGCAAGGTTAGTTTTCCCACAAGGTCTGATTTAACACAATGTTTGTTTTCCCACAAGGTTGGTTTTCCCGAAAGGTTTGTTTCCCCACAAGGTTGGTTTTCCCACAAGGTTGGTTTTCCCGCAGGGTTTGTTTTCCCACAAGGTTAGTTTTCCCGCAAGATTTATTTTCCCACAAGGTTGGTTTTCCCAAAAGGTTTGTTTCCCCACAAGGTTGGTTTTCCCACAAGGTTGGTTTTCCCGCAGGGTTTGTTTTCCCACAAGGTTAGTTTTCCCGCAAGGTTTGTTTCCCCACAAGGTTTGTTTTCCCACAAGGTTTGTTTTCCCACTGTGTTGGTTTTCCCAAAAGGTTCGCTTTTCCACAAGGTTGGTTTTCCCACAAGGTTGGTTTTCCCGCAGGGTTGCTTTCCCCATGAGGTTGGTTTTCCCACAAGGTTGGTTTTCCCGCAGGGTTTGTTTTCCCACAAGGTTCGTTTTCCCGCAAGGTTTGTTTTCCCACAAGGTTTGTTTTCCCTCAAGATTTGTTTTTCCTCTAGGTTGGTTTTCCCACAATGTTGGTTTTCCCACAGCGTTAGTTTTCTCACAAGGTTGGTTTTCCCACAAGGTTTGTTTTCCCACTGTGTTGGTTTTCCCAAAAGGTTCGCTTTCCCAAAAGGTTGGTTTTCCCACAAGGTTGGTTCTCCCACAAGGTTGGTTTTCCCGCAGGGTTGCTTTCCCCATAAGGTTGGTTTCCCCAAAAGGTTCGCTTTCACGCAAGGCCAACCTTGTGGGGAAACAAACCTTTCTGGAAAACCAACCTTGTGGCAAAACAAACCTTGTGGGAAAACAAACCTTGTGGGAAAACAAACCTTGTGGGAAAACAAACCTTGTCGGAAAACAAACATTGTGAGAAAACAAACCTTGTGGGGAAACAAACCTAGTGGGAACACAAACCTTGTGAGAAAAAAAACCTTGTGGGAAAACCAACCTTGCGGGAAAGCGAACCTTGCGGGAAAGCGAACCTCTTGGGAAAACCAACACAGTGGGAAAACAAACCTTGTGAGAAAATAATCCTTGTGGGAAAACAAACCTTGTGGGGAAACAAACCTTGTGGGGAAACAAACCTTGTGGGAAAACTAACCTTGTGGGAAAACAAACCTTGCGGGAAAACTAACCTTGTGGGAAAACAAACCCTGCGGGAAAACCAGCCTTGTGGGAAAACCAACCTTGTGGGGAAACAAACCTTTCGGGAAAACCAACCTTGTGGGAAAACCAACCTTGTGGGAAAACCAACCTTTTGGGAAAGCGAACCTTTTGGGAAAACCAACACAGTGGGAAAACAAACCTTGTGGGAAAACAAACCTTGTGGGGAAACAAACCTTGCGGGAAAACTAACCTTGTGGGAAAACAAACCCTGCGGGAAAAACCAACCTTGTGGGAAAACCAACCTTGTGGGGAAACAAACCTTTCGGGAAAACCAACCTTGTGGGAAAACAAACCTTGTGGGAAAACAAACCTTGTGGGGAAACAAACCTTGTGGGAAAACCAACCTTGCGGGAAAGCGAACCTTTCGGGAAAACCAACACAGTGGGAAAACAAACCTTGTGGGTAAACCAACCTTGCGGGAAAACCAACCTTGGGGGGAAAACAAAGCTTGTGGGAAAACAAACCTTGTGGGAAAACCAACCTAGTGGGAAAAACAACCTTGGGGGAAAACAAAGCTTGTGGGAAAACAAACCTTGTGGGAAAACCAACCTAGTGGGAAAAACAACCTAGTGGGAAAACAAACCTTGTGAGAAAACAAACCTTGTGGGAAAACCAACCTTATGGGGAAAGCAACCCTGCGGGAAAACCAACCTTGTGGGAAAACCAACCTTGTGGGAAAACCAACCTTGTGGGAAAGCGAACCTTTTGGGAAAACCAACACAGTGGGGAAAACAAACCTTGTGGGAAAACAAACCTTATGGGGAAACAAACCTTGCGGGAAAACTAACCTTGTGGGAAAACAAACCCTGCGGGAAAACCAACCTTGGGGGAAAACCAACCTTGCGGGAAAGCGAACCTTTTGGGAAAACCAACACAGTGGGAAAACAAACCTTGTGGGTAAACCAACCTTGCGGGAAAACCAACCTTGGGGGAAAACAAACCTTGTGGGAAAAACAAACCTTGTGGGGAAACAAACCTAGTGGGAAAACAAACCTTGTGAGAAAACAATCCTTGTGGGAAAACAAACCTTGTGGGGAAACAAACCTTGCGGGAAAACTAACCTTGTGGGAAAACAAACCTTGTGGGAAAACAAACCTTGTGGGGAAACAAACCTTGCGGGAAAACTAACCTTGTGGGAAAACAAACCCTGCGGGAAATCCAACCTTGTGGGAAAACCAACCTTGTGGGGAAACAAACCTTTCGGGAAAACCAACCTTGTGGGAAAACAAACCTTGTGGGAAAACAAACCTTGTGGGGAAACAAACCTTGTGGGGAAAACCAACCTTGCGGGAAAGCGAACCTTTCGGGAAAACCAACACAGTGGGAAAACAAACCTTGTGGGTAAACCAACCTTGCGGGAAAACCAACCTTGGGGGAAAGCGAACCTTTGGGGAAAACCAACACAGTGGGAAAACAAACCTTGTGGGTAAACCAACCTTGCGGGAAAACCAACCTTGGGGGAAAACAAACCTTGTGGGAAAACAAACCTTGTGGGGAAACAAACCTAGTGGGAAAACAAACCTTGTGAGAAAACAATCCTTGTGGGAAAACAAACCTTGTGGGGAAACAAACCTTGCGGGAAAACTAACCTTGTGGGAAAACCAACCTTGTGGGAAAACCAACCTTGTGGGAAAGCGAACCTTTTGGGAAAACCAACACAGTGGGAAAACAAACCTTGTGGGAAAACAAACCTTATGGGGAAACAAACCTTGCGGGAAAACTAACCTTGTGGGAAAACAAACCCTGCGGGAAAACCAACCTTGGGGGAAAACCAACCTTGCGGGAAAGCGAACCTTTTGGGAAAACCAACACAGTGGGAAAACAAACCTTGTGGGTAAACCAACCTTGCGGGAAAACCAACCTTGGGGGGAAAACAAACCTTGTGGGAAAACAAACCTTGTGGGGAAACAAACCTAGTGGGAAAACAAACCTTGTGAGAAAACAATCCTTGTGGGAAAACAAACCTTGTGGGGAAACAAACCTTGCGGGAAAACTAACCTTGTGGGAAAACAAACCTTGTGGGAAAACAAACCTTGTGGGGAAACAAACCTTGCGGGAAAACTAACCTTGTGGGGAAAACAAACCCTGCGGGAAATCCAACCTTGTGGGAAAACCAACCTTGTGGGGAAACAAACCTTTCGGGAAAACCAACCTTGTGGGAAAACAAACCTTGTGGGAAAAACAAACCTTGTGGGGAAAAAAACCTTGTGGGAAAACCAACCTTGCGGGAAAGCGAACCTTTCGGGAAAACCAACACAGTGGGAAAACAAACCTTGTGGGTAAACCAACCTTGCGGGAAAACCAACCTTGGGGGAAAACAAAGCTTGTGGGAAAACAAAGCTTGTGGGAAAACCAACCTAGTGGGAAAAACAACCTTGGGGGAAAACAAAGCTTGTGGGAAAACAAACCTTGTGGGAAAACCAACCTAGTGGGAAAAACAACCTAGTGGGAAAACAAACCTTGTGAGAAAACAAACCTTGTGGGAAAACCAACCTTATGGGGAAAGCAACCCTGCGGGAAAACCAACCTTGTGGGAAAACCAACCTTGTGGGAAAGCGAACCTTTTGGGAAAACCAACACAGTGGGAAAACAAACCTTGTGGGAAAACAAACCTTATGGGGAAACAAACCTTGCGGGAAAACTAACCTTGTGGGAAAACAAACCCTGCGGGAAAACCAACCTTGGGGGAAAACCAACCTTGCGGGAAAGCGAACCTTTTGGGAAAACCAACACAGTGGGAAAACAAACCTTGTGGGAAAACCAACCTTGCGGGAAAACCAACCTTGGGGGAAAACAAACCTTGTGGGAAAACAAACCTTGTGGGGAAACAAACCTAGTGGGAAAACAAACCTTGTGAGAAAACAATCCTTGTGGGAAAACAAACCTTGTGGGGAAACAAACCTTGCGGGAAAACTAACCTTGTGGGAAAACAAACCCTGCGGGAAAACCAACCTTGTGGGAAAACCAACCTTGTGGGGAAACAAACCTTTCGGGAAAACAAACCGAGTGGGAAAACAAACCTTGTGGGAAAACAAACCTTGTGGGGAAACAAACCTTGTTGGAAAACCAACCTTGCGGGAAAGCGAACCTTTTGGGAAAACCAACAAAGTGGGAAAACAAACCTTGTGGGAAAACCAACCTTGCGGGAAAACCAACCTTGGGGGAAAACAAAGCTTGTGGGAAAAGAAACCTTGTGGGAAAGCGAACCTTGCGGGAAAGCGAACCTTTTGGGAAAACCAACACAGTGGGAAAACAAACCTTGTGGGAAAACAAACCTTGTGGGGAAACAAACCTAGTGGGAAAACAAACCTTGTGAGAAAACAATCCTTGTGGGAAAAACAAACCTTGTGGGGAAAAAAACCTTGCGGGAAAACTAACCTTGTGGGAAAACAAACCCTGCGGGAAAACCAGCCTTGTGGGAAAACCAACCTTGTGGGGAAACAAACCTTTCGGGAAAACCAACCTTGTGGGAAAACAAACCTTGTGAGAAAACAAACATTGTGGGGAAACAAACCTTGTGGGAAAACCAGCCTTGTGG